>BSBM01001098.1:62500-230000 GCA_027924585.1 Larix kaempferi | reverse complement strand
GAGTGAGGCTCGATTGGTTTGGTGAAAATAGAACAACTTTGCCCTGTTTTTTTAATTATCTTAACAGGAGCACATGTGTGCTAAAAGCGTGCACACGCCCCAAATCAGTACCGAACCTAATAACACGTGCGCGCTTGCTTAGGCATGCGCGCGCCTATGTTTTATCCCCACTAGCGTAGCCCCGTTGCAATACTTTTGGGGAACATCTTTGTGCACCTATCCTTAACTCTCTTAACTGCATGTATTATTCGTCTTTATGTTTAAGTCATATTAGATGTAAATGATTAAACCTTCATGCAAATGTGAATTGTAAATATGATATAAAATGGATATTCATTACCTAAATTATGTGGAAAGAATCATACAAACAAAAGTTCATCATATTAAAAGATAAAGATTACTCTATGTAATTATGAAAATCTCATTGTAACAACTGGGTAATTTACTTGAATAAACATTCTTATAATCCTATAGCATCTCTGGCATATATCTGACTTACAAATAAGCATATCATAAGAATATTATATCTGTTTGAGATAGCACATTTCTTAATGAATAATATATGTTTCTGATACATAATAACTAAATGATGACAACAATACTTAACCATATATGATTCTAATACATAATAACTAAATGATGACAACAATATTTAACTTGAGTTGGGAAATGAATCCACTAAAGAATTGGCATAAACAAGAAACCTCAACGCAATCTAGCATTAACCTTACAACCACAATTCAAACATAAAAATTTGGTTAATAATGTGACAAACTTATAACTTGATTCTCGATAAATACATGAGAGAGCTTTAAGCCATGGAACCCGACACTAACCCATAGCTAGATCAAATTTAAAATAACTACAGTAACTAAATCCCTTAATTATTAACTTCATTCAGTGCAGCTCTTACCACAACCCGCTTAGGGAACTATACTCTTTAACAAAGATCCTGGTCTTCTCTAAGTGATAAACTAGGCACGAATGGAATTTAATTCCTAACCTATAGACTATGGTTTCCATCTCAATGCAATATTTAAAATTAAATATTTTAACTAGATTTGGTTCTCCCAATAGAGTATGCCTCTCATGTGAGCATTCATGACCTGAAAAGTCCACATGCATATACAGGAGATGTGATGTAAGCCATGTTTTAAAGTTTCAATGCAATGCAAATGGGACAAGGGTAAATTATACCAATGGATGGTGACCCTTCCAAATTAAACCAATGGAATAGTATCTTAAATTTGCTTTGCGTGAAGGTCAAAGGAGATCATTCCAAAAATACCTCACATGATTGTGAAGATCAAAATCAATAGACTTGAGTCCTAGATAAATACCACATATAGTTTAACCTTTTTTTAAACTCCCTACAAAATTTTATTCCTACCTAGTATCATCATCCCTCTCACATTCCAAGAAAGATGAAAAATATTCATTCAAATAGTTGAGGGTTTTTGAGAGTGTCAAAGTTGTTTCTTAATGCTACATTACCCAAGGAGGAGCTTCCCTCATCTGGGAAAGGGACAAAACTTCCTTGAATAAATTTACTCGAGGAGTAGGACTCATTGCTTTACTGGAATTCTAAATGAGAGTTGGAGATAAATTCCCTTTCCTCTTGTTAGAATTCACCCTACAAAACTTTATCAACATCCTTACCTTCAGCCAAGATAGAGATGCCTAGAATAGAAAGTAACAAAGTGTTCTTATCCCTTCAGTTATCAATTGGACCAGGGTCAAAATATTTCATTGGCTATAAAACAAGAGAAACGATATTCAGGGAAGGCTCTTTAAGTACTTATACATATCTCCTACACATACCCTAGGACGACCTTGAAATGAATTCCATTGACCATTTGGGATCAACACTTTTCCAAACCTATTGGAAAACAAGTCTACAAAAGGTAGTAGGCCCATTGAAAGAAAATCAAGCTCTAACCACAAAGAGTAGTGGGTTTGTCTTCGATCCTATAGATTAAAATATTCCCTCTGTGACTAAACATAGGCTAGGGATCTTGCAATGCTCCATGTACCATATTGCAACACCTTCCTCATTGAAGCCTTGAAATTGAACAACAAACACAACTATTTAAATCCCAATCCCCAATAGGAGTTCAATGACACCCATTTTTATTCACAATTCATCAAGCACCATTTATTGAATGCGTCTCCATATGGAATTCAATGAATAAATTACATGATCACTCCTTTACACGCAATAAATTTTCACCTTTCAAAAGTATTAATATTAATATTTTTATTAATCGCGAGGAAGGAAAAATACTAATATGATAGGAGCATTAATGATGGATGAACATTGGCTATCAATTGCTTGATAATAATTTTTATAACTTTCATTTCTTTACCTTTTTGAATTCCTCAAAGCAAATACCTAGCTCGAAAAACTCAAATGGTGCCAATATGCTAGCTCATAATTAAATGATCCCATTGTGAGGTTATGTGTGTTAGTTTGAGGTGTTGTTATGGGACTTGGATACACGAAGGATTAATTTAGGGATTAAAGACTATGTGACTCCCTTGATAATGTTTAGGACCCTGTGGCCCATACCTCATGATTTAAAACTTTTTATCCCCACTTGGAGGTCAAATATCATGTAGAGAGCTCATGTAATTTGTTTCAAGGCCTTATTCTTGGGATTCGATTCATTTAATATTCATGTAGGCAATAAGGCTTAGGTTATTAACCTAACCATGTATAGGGCCCTCATATTCACACCTATTGCTTAAAACTTATACTACTTCCAATATCTCCACTGATAGGCCAAGAATATGCTCAGGAAGTCCAATGTCATGGATTAAGGAATCATTCTTAAATGTAGATGATTAAAATATTACTTTAGGTTATAAGGCCTAGGTTTCCCCTCCCAACCATGATTAATCCTAGATACCCATAGTATTATAAACATCATAATGACATCCATATCCATATCTCCACCAAAATGCACTATGGGATTTGCAATTGTGTTTTTCCAGTAAGGGATTGAGGTCAAGACTTAGAGTTTATGCATGAATATAATGAAATAGTTGTCAAGGGGACAATGTGTGGGATTAATAATTGAGGGATAACTGTAAATAAATATAAATAATGCATTCCCTTTGTACATGATTTCATTTCCCCTCTGATCCGAACACTCACTATCATACATCACTTGTAAAGATCCCTACAAAAACAGTCGCAAACCCATCCAGGCCCTTCCCGTGAAGACAATGAAAGTTTTAGTGGTTCCCATGAAGATGAATGAAGTTTTAGCACTTTCCGTCAAGAAATTGATGGATATTTCGGCAGATATGGCTTGGCTCAATCACCAACACATAGATTCATAATATTTCCCTTCCACTAAAATTATAAGCACCTTGTTAGAGATATGAAAACTTTGTCAACATCAAAATTAACCATAATCATCAGTTTTTTATTGATTATAATAAGAGAAATTCCCTTATATGCCCTAATAATTGATATCATAAATAGAGAAACCATAATACCTGATATCATAAACAAAGAAACCTTGTAATATTGTACCTATGGAGGACAAAGGGTTATTCGAAGGAAGGTAGGGTTTCATCATCCATAGTTATTGATGCGGTTGGGTACTTGGTGCCGCTGTAACAGTTTGGGTTCATCGGGTGTAGCCATGGAGGATATTTCTAATACTACGACGAGGCAAACACTGGAAGGAGACCAACTATTTAAAATAACTACTAATAATTTGTGAGGGTTTTTCTTTAAATACTTACCTACTTTATATCCTAGAAGGAGACCAAAAAAGAGGCCCAAACTCTAGAGCTCCATGCAACCCATGAGAATCGAACATTGCTGGAAGATTTGCTGACTGAACCGACCATTCTGATCTTTTATGCATGTATTCCATTACATATTGACTTTCAACTCTGTGATGCAATTCCTATAAATTCATTGGACTTTCTATTTGAAAATTGATTTTTCATTTATTTTCCCTTTTCCCTGTTAATCTCTGTTCTAATTTATATTCTTGCTTATTCTATTTTCCCTATTTCATCTTCCTTTTATTTATTTTCCTTTCTTTATTATATTTATTATTTTTTTGAAATTGTTAATATTAATATTACTATATTTCATATAATAACTATATTATATTAATATTATATATTATCTATATATATATAATACATTAATTATGTAATATATAGTATATTAATATATTAATTATATAATGTATAATATATAATATATTAAAATATTAACTATATGATATATATATTAGCATATTATATATTTACTATCTATTTTTTACAGGGAGGGACCGGGGGGGGCTTTAGAACTTCCCAAACTCATGAACAAGGATAACCATGACGAATGGATGCATATGGATAATTAATAGAGGTTGTGAAATTGAAATTTTTTAAATAACATGACGCAAAATACATGAACTTGCCGAAACTTTAACATATTGCTGAGAGGGTCAAATGACAACAGTTTTGCTCAAACAAAATATGAATGTGACCAGTACGAAAAAATGAACAAAATGACACTAACTTCATGACATGATGATGCACATAAGGAAAGATGACAAATATCGAATACTCGACTCAACCGCACTATGATGATGTACGTTATGCATCTTGGCATATCTATAGAAGGGATAATATGAAGGAAAAAATTGTGAAATAAGATATGGACATGATAAGCACACTATATAGTTTTTATTATTATATATTTTATATAATATATTAGATATTATAATTATAATTAAAAATATATTTGTACAAAATTAGAGGTCAGAGAATGAATGGTATTATATAATTGGTGTGTACTTATTGGTACGTTTTAGTGCTAGAGTGGGGAAAATTTGAGGATTCGATGTCGAACAAGACACCTTTTAACAAAACAATTGAAGGATAGGAAGCCATACATTGACAGGAAATTATAAAAAAAATTACTCACATGCATTGACATAATCCAGCAATGGAAAATTGTAACTTTGTATATGGATTCGGAGACCCCCTGTGTCACTTGGTAATGGAAAATTACAATTTCAAGAATGAATTTTTACAATTTACTAAATGGGGTCTTTGAATCCATATGCATTGTTAAAATTCAGTAAATTATAACATTGTAGATGGATACAAAGACCCCTTCCGTCACTCGACAATCGAAAATTACACTTTGTCAAGTGACACGAGGGGGTCTCTAAATCCATCTATAGTACAGCTACAATTTACTAAATTTTACCCTATTGTGATTGAAGGAAGGATGATGATCAAACTCATCAAGGTCATGATTCATCATCATCATCACCATGAACAATAGATCGGGTCTCTGAATCCAATTATATTGACTACAGTGTTACAATTTACTAAATTTTAACACTGCAGATGGATTTAGAGACCCCCTCAAGGGGGTTTATGATTTAGAGACCCCCTCAAGGGGGTTTATGAATCCATATGGATTCATAAACCCCCTTGAGGGGGTCTCTAAATCATAAACCCCCTTGAGGGGGTCTCTAAATCCATCTGCAGTGTTAAAATTTAGTAAATTGTACAAATTCATTGTCAAAATTGTAATTTTCCATTGTCGGAGCGACAAAAGTAAAAATGACCAAATAAACGACCATTTCATATTCTTAATGTTATTGTTACGTTGTCATTTTTAGTTTAGTTACTTGTTATCTGGTCATATATTTTATCCTGTGACCCAATTGGTCATTCCTCTGGTCAATTTTAGTTGGTTCACTCAAGTTTGGTCATTTATATCTTGAAAAAACTTTGGTGACCAATTTTTTTGGTCGCCTGGTCATTTATCTCTCATTTTCTACTAGTGCTAGGTCACTAGTGAGTTGTATTTCTTTTCTATCATGAATTTGAATCGTTCTTGAAGAATGTGTGATTGAATCCATTCTCCCTCTAATATTTCTCGTACTCTTCTTGTCTCTCCATACCTTATATAAACTAGCCTTACCTTTGGTTTGGTCATACATACATTTGACCTTTCGAATTAGTTCTTTAAGAGTCCTAGGTTGTTCAAGCTAAAGTATGTCTCTATAAAATGAAGGTAATCCACTCAAAATTATTGCATTTTGTAACATACCCAATATCGACGAGTTAGTATTTGGGTGAAAAGTAAAATTCTTCTTCCACAATAAAATTTTACTGATCAGAAACTAAAAGGTTTGTGTTTCTTTCATCGATAATGAATACTTTTAAATACAAGGAAATATCTAACAAGCATTTATTCATTTTCTTTTTATTATTTCTTATCAGCCTTGAATTACTTGTACAAGGGACTTACTCAAAGTTTCCAACTCTTCTGCAATTCAATCTACTTAGTACATCAAGAAACAACCATGCAACTTATTACATCTCTCATGAGACAATTATATATAAGGAGACATAGCATCTATAACAAAAAAAATTGCTTCATTATGATAGATGAATATATAAGTTAACCAACCTTCTAAAACACAAGCTTATGATGTCGAATCTTACCCTCTTTACCTTCGCATCTTCATGAATTCTTTAACCATTAATGGTGAACTTCCTTGTGCTTGAAAAAATTTTAAACACATTTATATGCTTCTATGAACAATATGCATAAATCATGGATTATCCTTATCAAAGAATTACTTAACAAAAGATGCATTTATACAGAAGTAATATGATTACTCATAGGACAAACCCAACATATACAAGTAACATAATCACACATAAGACAAAACAATATACACGATGTTCACCCATATCCATGGGCTACGTCCACCAAGAAGGGTCACAATTTATTCTTTTGATTTATTCTTTTAATCAACAAAAGATTACAACTTGTTACACCCCTAATGCAATAGAGAGCATTTCAAGACACACTCTTAGAAATCCATACCAACTCAACAAATTCCCTTCTGGCATCCAACCAAACATAGACTGCGAGGATACTAGATATAGTGAACATATTCACCATATCACCTCTTGCAATTTCCCTTCTATATAAAAAGAACGTGAAAGACTGAGAAATAAATTCAATTAACGAAACTTATAGAAATCTTAGTTTCCTATTCTTCTCTTTCAAATCAACAAGAAGGCGGAAGTAACTAACAAAATGGATTATACGCAGGTATCGAGCGCTTAGCGTTATCCTCTCCGATCCTCCTACAACTTATTGTAGGAAATAACATAAAAGCCCCGAATTCTAAACTACAAATTAGCTTTTATCATAAATGTCTAAACAAAAACCTAAGTTCTCTTTATATAATTAATGAAAGACAGGCCATGCTAATTTTCACGTTTCGGCACTATCCAGCAATCAGCAATATAACAATGACGAAAGCCACATCGGCGCTACCAATAAATGGCGATGTAGTAGTGCAAAAGGACACATCGAAGTGAAGATTGACGCTAACAAATAGTATACCAATGATAAAGGAAGCCACATGGATTCTTATGTTCCCACCCATGAATGTATAAAAAGATACAAACCGAGATCGATCAGGCTCTCTATTTTTTCTGGCAGTAAAACCAAGTCAATATATATATATACAGAAAAACACCCAACATTTCTAGGATTTCCATGCCATAAAATATAGACAAGATCAAATCAGCAATAATAATGCAGGGATCAAATCGCAATAATAAATAGGGATCAAATCACAATAATAAGAAATGCATTGACAAAACTCAACCTGTGTGATAGACATCATATGGAGCATTAACCTACAGGGACAAATATCCTCACAAAGGATGTGTTGGTAAAACTCAGCAAGGTGTTAGATTTCATGAAGGGGAAGACAGAGCATAACAGAAAACAGAGTATATGCAAGACAAACAAAAAATAGGGTATCCTTCACCATGGAGCTCTGCGGCCCTTCTCTCACCTTCTAGAACTGAAATGAACACACACCAAATACATTGAATCATTCGATGCCTCTTTACCTGAGGCTCATTTACTTGTCCACCTAATTGCATTGACTCCGTGTACGGAGGTTGGTGGATATAGACAGATGGAGGGAGGAATTATTTCCAACACTCCCCCATAATTCCGACCATAATCATACTACTAACATCTAAAGCATATATGCAATGCCTTCATGGGCTTTTAACAAAAAACATTGAAACATTAATGCCTGCTGGTCTAAGTCTCAGCTAGGCTTACATTCAATCACAAAACAAGTCAAAATTTGTTTTACCTTCACCGGCCTTTTTCTTCCGTTTGCTCCAGACCTTGTACTCCACGATCCTTCTCGTTTTCTTCTTCTTTCTCACCTTCTTCTTCCGTATTTCTTCAAGCTCTTTTGGTCGCATTCTTCCATCTATGTCATCGAACTTGCCGATGGCATTCTGCCATGTCTCCTCACCTTCAATGAAATTCAGAGTTGCTTTCATCATATGAGGTTCCCACATGCTATCTTCAGGTTTCATATTTTCAACAACCTGTGAATCTGTGGCTTGCTGCCACATAAGCTCATAATAGTACCTTATCTCTTCAGGACTCCATTTCTCAAAGATCTCTTCAACAGGATTTTCATCTTCACATCTTTCATCCTGTTCACCCATCTCCTCATTTTCAGCTGGCTCAACTGCTGTAGCAAAACTGTCACCCTTTTCTTCATCTTTTGCAGCTACATGGCTGCCTTCTTTTTCATTCATCTTTGCAACCTCAATGCTGCCTTCAGCTAAACTTCTAACGGCTACAACTTCAGTGCAGTTCAGTTCAACATAGTTTGGCTTTTCGAGCCATTCTTCAATAAATTTCAAATCTTCATCAAAATTTCTTGGTACATTGACTGCATGCTCTTTTTCTTCAGCTATTGCAGGCTGATTCTTGCTCTCAATACCTGCACACTCACAAACATCTAAACTGTTAGGAAAAATTTCTGCCCTCATGGGCATGCTCTTCATGAGCTCATCTTCTTCGATTCGTCCTACTGCTTCAGCTTCTTTTTCAGCCTCTACTGGCTGTCCTGCAACTTCTTGAGTTGCTAATTCACCATTTTCTGCTGCTGCTATGGTAGCTTCCTCTTCAACACCATCTTCATCCACTTGTGGCTCTGCACAGTGGGCTTCATTGTTCTCAAATTTATCAAGCTCTGCTTGGCTGACAGAGTCCTTGAAAGTTTCATACGAGCATTCAAGTGCTTCTATGGATGGAGTATCTGCTGCTGGAATGGCAGTTCCATCTGCATATTCATCCACAAGTGCCTCTGCACCGTGGGATTCACTAACAGCTTGGCTGTCTTCTACTTCAACAGCAGGATTCTCAATTGCTACTTCTTCAACATACTGTGGCACTGTTGGCTGCTTGCACATGTTACTCCCCCTTTCGCTGAACTCTTCTTCCAAGATTCTCCATGCTTCCTTGGAAGTCTTTGCTACTGCAATCATTTGCATCAATCTGTCATCCACAGCTAGTTGGATGAGATGCAATGCCAAAGCATCTTTGGCTTCATCATTTAATTCAACATGTATATCTACATACCGTAGATATACCCTCATTCTACTTGTCCACATGGCAAAATTCGTGCCATTAAACTGTGGAAGTGATGGCAGATCTACTCTGCTCCACTGATTTTCTTTCTTCTTGGCTTGTCTAAGCCTGGACTTTCTGCCCATTTTTGCTCTGCTGAGTTGCATGTGTTTTGTGCTAGCAGAGCATAACCCCAAAAACAGAGTATGCTACTGAGGGGCAAAAATAGAAAACAGGGTTTGAGGAGCAGGATTTCTGAATGGAGCTCTCGGCTCTTCTAGCAACATTCTTTTGAGATTTCAGGTGGCGCATCATCAACTCGAACTTAATTATGTTATCCAGTCATACTTTCCAGAACGCCCATAAACATAAACCACAGTTACGCAGAAAACCAGATAGGTATATTCATAAGTAGAACATTACAGTAAGGATGCTGGTTTAGCCATTAAGGCTTCAAACATCTGTATGCACGCTAAACCCTAAATATTTGAAGCCCAAAAATATTCTAGCATCGAGGCTTAAACAATATTTAAACCAAACCCTACAGTATGGCAGATCACATCCTAAAAAACATCACAACGAACAAGATAGTCGAGGACAGCCTGAGGCTTACCAGGGCAGCTTCAACCTTGGCGATAATGTCTTCCCTCCTATCAAACGAAAACATTAACCAGGGATTCTTCGCTATGTGAAACCCCTCTGCAAAGTATGGCTACGATCTCATAAGCGAACTTTGCGTACAAGTCTTCCAAAGTCACGAAAAACGTGACCTTATTCATCTATGTTGGCACTATAAAATTTGCAAGCTTCTTACTGCGTGGAACCTTCCACTGTCATGGCGGCATGGAACATAAAAAGACATACAAGTCACCAGGATAGTCTCACAACCAATGAAATTCCCCTTGAACGCAATAACAGAACCACAGCGGAATTAACCCGACACAGAGTCCACCGAGACCGCCTCACAGCCAGAGCCCACAACAGAAGCCCGACGGCAATCCTAATCAATCAAAACAAGGAAGGAACGAATACCTTACCAGATTTCTCTGTGCATAAAGTCGAACATCGACCCACAGTACCCTCTACAACTTTCCTTCTCTGCACCACTGAGCTCACTGCACACATCCATCGAGCTCACTTTTTGGTCTTCAATCTGCCGGAGTGTCAACTCAACCAGCGGCGACCTCTTCTTTTCCTCCACAACGACTATGGATCTAACCTCTTCTCCGCAATCGGCATAGGCTCATCTTCTGAGTTCGCTCCAGTTCTACCACGCTTCTGATTCACGCGGATGAGGGTTCTTCACCCTTCAGCATGCCTTCTCTCTGACTCAGTTCTGAGCACAGGCTTCTTACATCGCCCAAAGTTCTTCACACTCCCTTCCAAAGCAGGCTCTGACGGCTTCCTCCTTCGGCGTCCACGGGCTCTCCTCCTCTCCGCACTTCCTTCACGACTACAGGTCTCACGAACCTCTGATGGATTGGTCTCACTCTTCTACTGGACCACGGGCTCCCACAGGCTCTTCTGGCGGTCTCTTCTACAACCACACAGCCTCGGCTCCTCCACGAACTCCCTCCTCTGCAGCTAGTGACCTCCACCACGATGTTGTCTTGGGCAGAGTTTCGGGCTTCAAGAACGGCCATTGTACTCAGTCTCATCTTCCACAGCGGACTGGGCTTTAGCCCACAGTTCTCACGACTCCTCTTATTCTCTACAACCTTCTGTGCTTCACCTCCAGGCTGGGGATCGCCCCATGGGCTCTGATACCATGTTAGATTTCATGAAGGGGAAGACAGAGCATAACAGAAAATAGAGTATATGCAAGACAAACAAAAAACAGGGTATCCTTCACCGTGGAGCTCTGCGACCCTTCTCTCACCTTCTAGAACTGAAATGAACACACACCAAATACATTGAATCATCCGATGCCTCTTTACCTGAGGCTCATTTACTTGTCCACCTAATTGCATTGACTCCGTGTACGGAGGTTGGTGGATATAGACAGATGGAGGGAGGAATTATCTCCAACACAAGGGTATAATTACCAAGATCTAAAACAAAACTGAGTTGTACGCTACTATGATCAGTAGAGAACGGTGCTTCACGAAACGTAGAACTTGGCATCATTTAGAACCATGCGTACCCAAGCAGAAAACAAAGAAAAATGGAACCCCACTCCACGCTATGCGCTTCTCTCTGGGATGAGAGTATACATAAGGGAATCCATTGCTATGGTTCTGCATAAATTGAACCACCAAAGTGTTTACTACACTTGCAACCCAAGACCGGGTGCTACGGATCTGTGGAGGTGGAGAACATATAGTGACAGGGTTTGCTCAATATAGATTTAAACTACAGAACGCCTTCATTAGTAATGACGAGCATATTGCACGTTATAGGTTGAGGACTGAGATCCATTTCAGGGTTCCATATTCCAATCTTATAATGCATATCAAAACAAAATTACAGACAGAGCACATACAGTGCAAAGGAGGGTGTCAAGATCTCTGCAACAGGCGACCGCCCAAAGACCATCCCCAAGGAGGCATCATTGATCTTTTAAATAAATAGACCGAGCATGAACAATGTAGATAGAGGGCATCGAAATCTCTATAACAGTAGATATCCCAACGGCAATACACATAGGGGCACCATTCTATTTTTAAAATAACTGAACAGAGTATGAATAATGTAAAACAAGGGCATCGAAATCTCTTTTTCCCATAGACAGCGTATAGACCATCCTTTTGTAGGAAAATATCCTTTATCTCCCTTTTCCCCCTCCCATTTGGTGCATACATATACATAACGTCCTCCCAAAAACACAATGGGAAGTCCGCCCTAGAAGTGACACCAGGAAACTTAATTGACACATGGCATCATAAACTATACATCATGACCAACAATTTCTAGCTGGCATCCTACTCCATTAAGAGATAAATCGGGATTTAAAGAGGATCTACCTCTTTTTTTATTTTCATTATTAACTTCCCATCATTTCCCTTCATTCTATTAAGTTATCGTTTAATTCTTGTATTGGTGATCATGTATTAGGGGTTCGATCTTCTCAAGGGAGGGTATGGAACCCCAAGATATATTTATATATATCTATATATGTATCTCTCTCAAATCGTACATTTACTTCTTAAACTTGGATAATTTAAAAACGTATAAACACCTCTTTTCCATATAGGTGTACAATATGGTCGGCATATGTGTCTAACTATGTATCATAAAGCACTACATATTAATCAAGGTATATTAACAAAAAAAATGCTATGATATCTTCCTATCATTTTTATGGCGAATATTCATATAATACCTTACAAATAATTTCCTTAGACTTATTTCTATGTTAGGATTTATAGCCATTTCCTTGACATTTTTATGTCGAGGTCATTATCATGGCTTAATCATTTTAGGATTACAATAACTTAGGCCATAGCACCTTAATTAGATACCTAAGGTGAGTAGTAATCTTTACAGGGACGAACCTCTATCTTAACATTTAAGATGATATGTAAGACTATGGGTATCAAATTCATGACCTCCCAACCATTTTCCTCCTCCCCTTAGTGATTCATTTGTCCATCGCTTTCAGTTGCGTCGTTATAAGTTTATGATTTACAACTCACAGCCTAGGAAAAAGGATAACGATACTCTCAAGGTCTACTGGTGGGGCCTTGGCCTTGAGCTCCTCACCAGGAACCAGTATAATAACCAATTATATTTACAAAATAATCGGGCATAAAGGAGGGATATTACATCCTCCTCCCCTTAAAAATAACACCGTCCTTGGTGTTCATACTTTTTAGCAGTTCGTCTTCTCTTCTAGAATCATACTTTGCTTGCTTCGTTATTTCTATTTTGACCCTCTTCAATCTTCTTGAACTTTTCGCAAGTTGCTTTCGATCAAACTTGCATTTTCGTCTAGAAAACCAGAATTCCAAGGAATCGTAAAAAATTTCATCAATTCCATAACCAAATCCAGAACATGAATAATGAGTCATTTTTGCAACACATATTTGCAATTCATGAAATATCTTTTAGTCTTTGTTTGTGCTTTTATTAACACAAGCACACATAATTCCAGTGCTTCCAAGACTGTAGACTGTTTAACTTAATCAAAATACATTATTCACTTGATACCAGAAATTCTTGCCTAACACCTTACTGCTCACGCAACAATCCTTTCAGAAATTCTTTGCCTAACACCTCAGTGCTCACACAGCAATTCCTTCAGAGATTCTTGCCTAACACTGCAGTGCTCACGCAGCAATACATTCTCCCATGCATACTAAGCAACGTCCTACCTCCCGCATATGAATTCTCTTATAGTTTTCCTAGGCCTTAGAACCAGCCAATTCTTTCGAGAATCCTCGTGGATGTCAACTCCTTGATTTCTAGGGAGTGTTTCATTGCCATTAATGCACTCTTACTCAATTCCCATCAAGCCTTCTTGCTTGATTCCAGGAATTTATTTTGATAACAATCATTTATTATTTCTTGCAATAT
This sequence comes from Larix kaempferi, assembly GCA_027924585.1. NCBI lineage: Eukaryota > Viridiplantae > Streptophyta > Pinopsida > Pinales > Pinaceae > Larix > Larix kaempferi. The sequence goes on along the minus strand of BSBM01001098.1, from coordinate 216,037 downwards.
GTTACATAATAATAGTAAGTAGATTTACTTATTTGCTTATCAGTCATGATAATAACACACATCTATCACCACTTAGGGTTTGTGCCATGCTGTAATCCATACTATAATCAAATGTAAATCACTCACTCTTGATCAATTTTCTCAACTTGTCAATACAAATGGATTTATAATCAACGTTCCACTTTGTTCGTGGCATCAGTCGTAATTATGATAACTTTCCAAAAATGTTAGTACCTAAATAACATAATCCATCATTAATCCAAGTTTTATAAAAGATTGAAATCTGACCCATATAATAAGATGCACAAAGTGAATCATTAGTTACTCTTGAGTAGTTAACTCAACTATTTAACCCCTTGAATAATCCCTTTTTATTTTGATTAATTATTTTCATAACAAAATCCTACAATGTCAGTACATGCCCACTATACGACATTTATTTATTCAAAAATTAATAATGCGAAAGCATCATTTACTTGTCGATCCTTGATCGGCTATCCGTAAGAAAAAAAATCATTTGAGCTTACGCAAAGTTCATGAGTGGCAAGCTAGATATGCATGGACTCAAGTTGCGATCTACTTGTATTGTTATCAATGAAACAATATAATCTAACAATGGAATTTTTATAACTTGCATCGAGGTCCTTTTAACAAATCGACACATGCATGCATAATATATTACGCTCTTCCAATAAGTTCCACCGAGTCATGTCCACCTGCCAAATACCAAAACTCAAATATTGTAAGAAGGTTTTTCTTCTAAATAAGAAAATCTTCGTTCATACTACATTATCCATACGTGATCATCTGAAATAAACATTCTTTTCTTACTAAGCATAACTAGCTTAATTAATAGGATTTCAGAATGCCTTGGACACGTAATAACACTTTTCCTATGATGACCCCTAAACATTATGATCACTTACCTATAATGTTAGCTTTTACGATATCAAAACACAATTCCTATTTTAGTTATATAACTTTTCTTTGTATACACTAATATATTATAGGAATAACCAATTGTCTACAAACATACTTGCATACCTTATAAAGATATCCACATACCTTTGTAAGGGCGACCGCATATCTCCTTATTATAAAACCCTCGTATGCCGAGGTACTCATTTACTTGCATCATCACTTATTAGTATTACTAAATATCACATGAATCTCACCTTTACCAATTTAAAGTTGTATGACATTGTTGTGTGGAAAATAACATTTGCTTGGCCACAACATCCCCAGTGTTAGTGGTATAAAGGAAATCATACATGTAGCATAAGTCCAATCATCACTTTTACCTTGTTTGATAAAAGCTTATATATCAATTACTTTTGATCTACCATTGAAATCCCATGTCATCAATGGTTTCCTTACTCATAAAAATATAAAACAATCATTTCATGCGGCAACATAAATACATTAGAAAATTACATCGTCCTACTAACGTGTATCACCATTTCATGTTGGTTCTAGATTTCCAATACTCTTATTCGTATAAAAAAACATACTCTTTTGACAAAACATATATCATACATGGATAGAAAGTCATTGAAATATTGAACATATAAACGTATAACTTTTATAACCATCACTCAATAGTTTCCCAACATCTATCTTAAAGATATTAATGGGATAGGAAAAAATAAAAAGCGACCATGCATTTTCATCATATGCACCCTATTAACGAATACAATATACATGTATATTTTTAAGTGTTTATAATCCTTTTATCCTTTTGGTGTACTATCATATGCATGTAGTGACTAGTTAGAATACATATGTTTAAGTAATTTCAACCATTATCATGTTATGTTGAATCCTACAAAAAGGCATAAGCGTGTTCTAAAGTCACACATCACTTATCCTATACAATCACATACTAGAATGAAATTGATTAACAAGGAGACTCCTAACAAATAGTTTCCATTTAATCTGACATCTTCAAATAGCAATAGGATAACAAAGGATACTCACGTACTCATCTATGGAGGTGTATTAGGTGAAGAATATGCTAGTTTCATTCTTAAGGTAGTAAAGGCTTAGAGAGGCATCACTCTTTCAGAACAAACATGTAATGTAATATCGAAACAACTTGGTGTTACCGCAAGATAACACTTTTTATGTCATAAAATTGGTGCATTACTTAACCTCTATTTATTTAATCATACTTTTTATGTCATAAACTTGGTGCATTACTTAACCTCTACTTATTTAATCATAGGGGAAGAAATTTTCAAACTGTCTTCATCTTATCCCTTATAATATTCCCCTCTTAACATCCATGTGATCAATACTCTAACAAAATCTTATTTGTGACAAATTATTTTGGGATGTTAGGTCATCGATTGACATTTCTCTATTTATCTATCTACCTATGTAGTAAAGAAGATAAATTCTTAGTCATAGAAGACATTACACGCGTAAACTAACTAAAGTTAATTCCTTTAACATGTAGCTATACATCATATAATCCCAATACACTTTCCAATTTTTTAGCATGTAACCCGTTACAAGATATAAAGGGAAAATGAACGTGTAACTTGTATACTCACAGTTTTAAAATCCGACATACCTCGCCATTCTATCTCCTTAGCTACATCTTGGAGAAATTGAAAGGTCAACTCCGATTTTGTACTCTCTTCCATTTCTCCTATGCATCCACAACAATAGTTAGCTAATGAAGAAATTATGCTCCTTTTCCTCAGGTTGAGCCCCTATAGGCCCGAGTGTATCAACCTGTGCTCTAATACCATATCTAACATACCCAATATCGACGAGTTAGTATTTGGGTGAAAAGTAAAATTCTTCTTCCACAATAAAATTTTACTGATCAGAAACTAAAAGGTTTGTGTTTCTTTCATTGATAATGAATACTTTTAAATACAAGGAAATATCTAACAAGCATTTATTCATTTCCTTTTTATTATTTCTTATCAGCCTTGAATTACTTGTACAAGGGACTTACTCAAAGTTTCCAACTCCTATGCAATTCAATCTACTTAGTACATCAAGAACCAACCATGCAACTTAGTACATCTCTCATGAGACAATTATACATAAGGAGACATAGCATCTATAACAAAAAAAATTGCTTCATTACGAATGATGAATATATAAGTTAACCAACCTTCTAAAACACAAGATTATGATGTCGAATCTTACCCTCTTTAATTTCACATCTTCATGAATTCTTTAACCATTGGTGGTGAACTTCCTTGTGCTTGACAAAATTTTAAACACGTTTATATGCTTCTATGAACAACATGCATAAATCATGGATTATCCTTATCAAAGAATTATTTAACAAAAGATGCATTTATATAGAAGTAATACGATTACTCATAGGACAAACCCAACATATACAAGTAACACAATAAAAAATAAGTCAAAACAATAAACATGTGATTCACCCATATCCATGGGCTACGTCCACCAAGAAGGGTCGCAATTTATTCTTTTAATCAACAGAAGATTACAACTTGTTACACCCTTGATGCAATAGAGAGCATTTCAAGACACACTCTTAGAAATCCATACCAAATCAACAAAGTCCCTTCCGACATCCAACCAAACATAGACTGCGAGGATACTAGATATAGTAAACATATTCAGCATATCACCTCTTGCAATTTCCCTTCTATATAAAAAAAACATGAAAGACTCAGAAATAAATTCAATTAACGGAACTTACAGAAATATTAGTTTTCTGTTCTTCTCTTTCAAATCAACAAGAAGGTGGAAGTAACTAACAAAATGGATTATAAGCAGGGATCGAGTGCTTAGCGCTATCCCCTCTGATCCTCCTATAGCTTATTGTAGGAAATAACATAAAAGCCCCGAATTCTAAACTACAAACGAAATTTTATCATAACTGTCTAAACAAAAACCTGAGTTCCCTTTATATAATTAATGAAAGACAAGCCATGCCAATTTTCATGTTTCAACACTATCCAGCAATTGGCAATATAACAATGATGAAAGCCACATCGGTGCTACAAATAAATGGCGATGTAGTAGTGCAAAAGGACACATCAAAGTGAAGATTGACGCTAACAAACAGTATACCAATGATAAAGGCATCCACACGGATTCTTATGTTCCCACCCATCAATGTATAAAAAGATACAAACCGAGATCGATCAGGCTCTCTACGTTTTCAGGTAGTAAAACCAAGTATATATATATAAACAGAAAAACACCCAACATTTCTAGGATTTCCATGCCCTAAAATATAGACAAGATCAAATCAACAATAATAATGTAGGGATCAAATCACAATGATAAACAGGGATCAAATCACAATAATAAGAAATGCATTAGCAACACTCAACCTGTGTGATAGACATCATATAGAGCATTAACCTACAGGGACAAATATCCTCACAAAGGATGCATTGGCAAAACTCAGCAATGGTATAATTAATGAGATCTAAAACAATACTGAGCTGTACGCTACTGTGATCAGCAGAGATCTGTGCTTCACGAAACGTAGAACCTGGCATCATTTAGAACCATGCGTACCCAGGCATAAAACAAAGAAAAATGGAACCCCACTCAACGGCTGCTCTCTCGAATCAGAGTATCCATAAGGGAATCCATTTCTACGGTTCTACATAAATTGAACCACCGAAGTGTTTACTACACTCGCAACCCAAGACCAGGTGCTACGGATCTATGGAGGCGGAGACCGTATCATGACAGGGTTTGTTCGATACATATCTAAACTACAGAATTCCTTCACTAGCAATGACGAGCATATCGCACGTTACAGGTTGAGGACTAAGATCCATTTCAGTGTTCCGTATTCCTATCTTATAACGCATATCAAAACAAAATTAAAGACAGAGCACATACAGTGGAAAGGAGGATGTCGAGATCTCTGCGACAAACGGCCGCCCCAAGACCATCCCCAAGGAGGCATCGTTGATCTTTTAAATAAATAGACCGAGCATGAACAATGTAGATAGAGGGCATCAAAATCTCTATAACAGTAGATAGCCCAACGATAATACACATAGGGGCACCGTTCTATTTTTTAAATAACTGAACAAAGTATGAATAATGTAAAACAAGGGCATCCAAATCTCTTTTCCCATAGACAGTGTATAGACCATCCTTTTGTAGAAAAATATCCTTGATCTCCCTTTTCCCCCTCCCATTTGGTGCATACATATACATAACATCCTCCCAAAACCACAATGGGAAGTCTGCCCTAGAAGTGACACCAGGAAAATTAATCGGCACATGGCATCTGAAACTATGCATCACGACCAACAATTTCTAACTAGCATCCTACTCCATTAAGAGAGAAATCAAGATTTAAAGAGGATCTACCTCTTTTTTTATTTTCATTATTAACTTCCCATCATTTCCCTTCATTCTATTAAATTATCGTTTAATTCTTGTATTAGTGATCATGTATTAGGGGTTCGATCTTCTCAAGGTGTTAAGATTTAATATGCTAAGATAGAAAATAGCAGCATTACATTCCATTTCACAATAATAGCATATACAGGATCACTGAAGAAACAACAAGCACAGCATAAACACAAGAGACACAGATTTATCCTGGGAAACCCTCATGGGGTAGAAAAACCAGCAAAGCTTCCTCAATATAGATGACCAACAATATACAAAGATGCAAACCAAATACATGATCTCCTCCTCCACCATAGCAGACCTCTCCTCCACAAGTGCGCTACTCTCAAGTGAGTGAGTGTGTGTCAAATGAGGAATACACCTCCTCTATTTATACACTACTCCGACTTGTCTTTTACACAAAACATGTAGGCTCGTATTTAACCAATGGGTTAAATACCCCACTACAATCGACTGGGCCAACCCCTCTAGGGTGGTCTAATAACCCTTTGACCCACATAACACATACTGGGCCGACCCTCACTAGGGAAGTCTAATAACCCAAGTTACCACCTTCCGACGGAGGAATAAACATCTCCGGATATACAATAAGATCTTCAAGGAGGAATGAAACATCTCTAGAATAATAAAGTACAAATATAATATTCTTTGAAGTTACAATATATCAACACTCCCCCTTAACGAGAAGGATATTATAACAACATTTGCATGAGTAAGGAAGCATCAACATCATACATGATACATCTATAAATCATTAGAAGCTTTCTCAACATCATCAGTAACTCAAGCAATTACTGGAACATCTTCAATACTGGAACATCAACATCTTCAGTACTGAGTCTTTATCTTCTGCAGCACTCGAACAACTACAACAACATCAACATCTGGATCCTCACGATCATCAACATCGTCATCATACGTTCATCAGCATCGGGATCATCTCGATCTATAGCATTTGGATCATCTTGATCTACAGCATCTGGATCATCACGATCTACAACATATGGATCATCTTGATCTACAGCATCTGGATCATCTCGATCTACATCATCTGGATCATCACGATCTATTGTATTTGAATCATCACGTTCTACATCATCTGGATCATCTCGATCTACAACATCTGGATCATCACGATCTACAACATCTGGATCATCTCGATCTACAACATCTGGATCATATCAATCTACAGCATCTAGATCATCTCGATCTACAACATCTGGATCATCTTGATCTACAACATCTAGATCATCTCGATCTACAACATCTGGATCATCTCAATCTGCAGCATCTAGATCATCTCGATCTACAACATCTGGATCATCTTGATCATCACGATCAACATCATCGTCATCTAGATCACTATGATCAACAACATCATCAATACAAGTATAAATATCATTAATACAAGTATCCTCATCAATACAAGTATACATATAATCAATACAAGTATCCTCATCAATACAAGTATACACATCATCAATACAAGTATCCTCATCAATACAAGTATACATATCATCAATACAAGTATCCTCATCAATACAACTATACACATCATCAATACAAGTATCCTCATCAATACAAGTATACACATCATCAATACAAGTATCCTCATCAATACAAGTATACACAATAGCAGCATATCCTGCAATACACATGATCCAATTACAGGATGATCAATCCCTCTCACTTTAGGACATAGGTCCAAGGATGATACAATCCTAATCCACTTACAGGATGATCAGTCCCTCTCACTTTAAGACATCTCACCATGTCTAGGGACGATGCAATCCCAATCTGTTTACAGGATGATTAGTCCTTATCACTTTAAGACACCTCACCATGTCTAGGGACGATGCAATCCCAATTGATTAATAGGATGATTACTCCTTATCACTTTAAGACACCTCACCATGTCTAGGGACGATGCAATCCCAATCTATTTACAGGATGATTAGTCCTTATCACTTTAAGACACCTCACCATGTCTAGGGACAAGGCAATCCCAATCTATTTACAGGATGATTAGTCCTTATCACTTTAAGACATCTCACCATGTCTAGGGACGAGGCAATCCCAATCTATTTATAGGATGATTAGTCCTTATCACTTTAAGACATCTCACCATGTCTAGGGACGAGGCAATCCTAATCTATTTACAGGATGATTAGTCCTTATCACTTTAAGACATCTCACCATGTCTAGGGACGAGGCAATCCCAATCTATTTACAGGATGATTAGTCCTTATCACTTTAAGACATCTCACCATGTCCAGGGACGAGGCAATCCCAATCTACTTACAGGATGATTAATCCTTATCACTTTAGGACATAAGTCCAAGGATGATGTAATCCTGATCCACTTACGGGATGATCAATCCCTATCACTTTAGAACATAAGTCCAAGGACGATGCAATCCTATCACGTACATTTTGAACCAAACGCTCAGGGATGATGCAGTCCTATCACGTCCACTAGGGACCACTTTCTTGGAGACATATGTCTACGGATCTCTTTTAGGACATGTGTCCATGGATGATACAATCCCCTCGTCCACTAGGGACCACATTCTTGGAGACATCTGTCTACGGATCACTTTTAGAACTAAAGTCTAGGGATGATACAATCCTCTCGTCCACTAGGGACCACATTCTCGGAGACATCTGTCTACGGATCTCTTTAGAACTGAAGTCCAGGGATGATACAATCCTCTCGTCCACTAGGGACCACATTCTCGGAGACATCTGTCTACGGATCTATTTAGGACTGAAGCCTAGGGATGATACACTCCCCACCTTTCCACTAGGGACTTCATTCTCGTAGACCATATGTCTACAGATCCTTTTAGAACATGTGTTCAAGGATGATGCAATCCCTCTTCTTTCTCGGAGACATATGTCTATGGATCCTTTTAGAACATGTGTTCAAGGATGATGCAATCCCCTCATCAACTTAGACCCTGTCTAAGGACCATCCACCAACCTCTCTGTCGGCATCACCAATATAAGTATCCACATCATCGAACTCACTGTCAATGTAGGCAATCTCATCATAAGTGATCACATCACTCCCCGTTTCGAGGAGGGTCCTTCTAAACTATATTAAGTTTGTCTCGGAAAACTTTACTTGAGGTAGAGGTTTGGTTAGTACATTGGCAACTTGTTACAAATTCGAACTTTAATTCCTTTCTGCACCATATATTGTATATAGAAATGTCAGATCTCTATGTGCTTTGACTTATCATGGAACACTGGATTCTCTACCATTTTGGTACAACTCTGTTTGTCACATAGGATCACAGTTGGGTCTATCTCTAAGTCAAACAATCTTGAAGCCATACTTCTCCACAACTTAGTAGAGAAAGCAGCCATATATTTCGCTTGTGTTGAGAGCCACACTAGACTGCTTCCTGCTAAACCACAAGATCATGGATGATCCCAGACAATAACATCTTCTCGATGTGCTCTTCCTATCTGATACACTTTCTGCTCAATCAACATCTGTGTAGCCATCTGAAGTCATGATCTCCAAGATAACATAGATCAAATTCTATCGTATCCTTTAGGTACCTCATCACATGCTTTGCAACTATCAGGTGAACTCATCTAGGTTCCACTAGATACTATCTCAAGGTGTTTCACAACAAAGCATATATCTGACCTAGTATTCGTTAGATACATCAATGACCCAATAAATTTTTCTGTACAGAGTTATATCCACTAACTCTGATGAGTCATCCGCTAACAGCTTCAAGTTGGAATCCATGAGAGTGGCCATTCCAACACATCAAGTCTTCTCAAGATTTCTCAACATACTTTCCCTGGTTGAGAAAGATTCCTTATGAGCTTTTCCATCCTTCTAGACCTAGAAAGTAATGCATCAATCTAAGATCTTTCATTTTCATTTCTATAGCCATCTATCTGTGCCATCTCTCATCAGATGGGTCTACTGATATGAGCCTCAACATCATTCGAACTCTGTGGTGAGTTCCTTCTTGCATCCATGTCATATGTGTATAGAAGCCATATTCAACCTTGTAGCAAAGGTTGAGATCCACATCACCCATGGTGATCATTAAGCTCATCAATTGATTATCGATCCTGGGAACCCATACAAAACTTGATTCACACTTCTTCTTTAATTACACCATTAAGAGAATGGTCTTATCTAGCCACTTGGAGCAAACATCTCATCATGATTCTCTTCCTCTTTCTAAGAGAATCTTCTATCCACAAGCCTTCTATAGTGTGTTTGATTTGTAAATCCTTTTGTTGAATATCCATCGCTTGTTCAGTGTTCATCAGTCATCATGATCTTTCCTACAAATCAAAATTAAGTACATGATTAGTAATCATCAAATCATATTGACATGATAACCTATTATGCATACAGATATCATTTACATAGTTATACAACTATTTTGACCAATACTTTGGCACAACACTTTCCCATATCCTGTATGCATACAGTGGCTATCTAGATGCCTTCCATCTCTACTAGAACATACTATCGAGAGTGTGCATAGCTCTCAGCATGTCAGCAAAGAGGTTTCATTCTAGACAAGCAACAATGGAATGTTTGTCCAACTTACCAATCATATGCATATTAGTAGTATACTGTTCAATGCTCTATGAATGTTTACACTCAGCATGATATATTCTAGGAATACAAATATGCATTTACTATTTCAAATAACAACTCAAATACTTATCTTTTATGTTTGTGTGGTTGCCTCCCACTTGATATTCTATATGTCTTTTGAACTTCTATTTATTATGTACCATTTTGCATGCTCAAGTGTGCACTAGTGTCATCCTCATGATCTCATACACAAACATACATTCATTAGTATATTCTCAAAACATTCTAATTCTAAATAATCTTGAATATGTATAGTCATGATCATTAGTATTCAGGGTTTCAAGGAAGTCTTCTTTTACTCATGCATATTCTTGTTTGATCATAGTACTCTTCTGGTTAATTAAATAATCAAGATAAGAGACATAATATGCATCAACCCTTGATTACTAAATTTATGAATACGCATAACCAATCATATCAAGTATACTTATATAAGGGATCCTAACACAAGGTAAGATTCTAACTTGACATAGGAAAACATACCTGGATTAGTATACTTGCTTAGTTATGTACAACATACCTAAACAATCTCTTCAATGATTTAGAGATCCTGAGCTAGAACCTGCATGTCTCATAGGTTAAGCATAATATAACAAAGTCATACATACCTCGTAAGTAGACCAAAGATTATGGATGAGACTTTGTCTTCATGTTGTCATGGTCATGGAACTTGATTTGTCTTTTGTGATGTACTTGTATCTTGTTAGCAGACAACATCAACCTCACACAACACCATAATGCATTAGTATAATCATATAGCCCTAATCAATGAATGTCTTTGATCATTCACATGCATTCATACTGTTACTAGGGTGATAAGACAATTCTAACATTAATCAAGATTGTACTAATAAATAATATGAGGACAAACACATCATGAACTTAATCAAGAATCAGATTTCAAGACATACCTGAACCTCCTTAAGTCATACCTGTCGAGACTTCTTGTAGTCTTCTTATGTAAGGCCTTGGCCTCAAATCCCCTTCAATTTTGATCTGGAGCTTGATTAGGGTTTGCTAGAGAAACCCTAAAAATTCAATCTTTAACTTTCACACTTCTGAATGGATGGAAGGATGTGTCTTGCCAGCATACTTCAATTTTGAAATCTCCAAAATTTGACCCCTCAAAATTTGCCTTCGAAACTTCTGGATCTTCTGGACAGGAACCTGAACTATGGTTTGATGAAGCCCACCCTTCTATCCAATCAAAAGGTTCGATCCAAGGCTCTAAACTCTTATTTTTCTAAGGAGCTTCCAGCCGTGGTTTCCGATTCCAAAAATTCTAACTTTCTCCGAAACCCTAAATTCCGGAAGCCATGAATCTCCAAAAATAATTCTGTTTTGACAGAAATATGTACCTGATTGTTTCTGCTGTAACTCTGAACTTTTTGCTCCACAGAGTTTGAAAACTTTTTCTGTGGTAGCCTGACCTGTCATCTTTCCATCCCGATAGGTCTAACCTCAATTGGTATTTCTGAGAGAGAGTTATGCCAAGTGTCGCAATGTGACCTGTTTATGGGATAAAACAGGAGAGAGAACTTGTACAGCGTGCCACATGTCACTGGTTCAACTTCGGCCTCTGAAAACGTTTCTTGAGATAGCACAGTTTGTGTACTACCTGGCACTTTTTATGAAATTTCATTTGGAGCTTTCTAGCCCAAGTTATGCCAAGTGTCGCAACGTGACCTATTTATGAGATAAAACAAGAGAGCGAACTTGTATGGCGTACCACATGTCACTGGTTCAATTTCGGCCTCTGAAAACGTTTCCTGAGATATCACAGATTGTGTACTACCTGTCATATTTTACGAAATTTCATTTGGAGCTTCCTAGCCCAAGCTATGACCTGTTTTCCTAGGTCACCTGATTTTGACTGAGATCTGGAAGAGGCAGAAACCCTAACTTATACTGATCATAACCTACAAAGTACAACGAATCTGAGGGTTCCCTTTGGAAACCCGATACCTGGAGATGTTATCTACGACCTGTAAAGGTTTCAGATCCTGAACCTTTTCCAAAATGTATTTAATGCGAAAGTTCCATGATGACTGGTTTTTGCTATATAAAACCCTAACCTTCAAATTGTCGTAAGTAAAGCAAGTGTCGTAAGTGCCATACATTGCCTTCCTTCAGGTTAGCTCTGATACCATGTTAAGATTCAATATGATAAGATATAAAATAGCATCATTACATTCCATTTCACAATAATAGCATATATAGGATCACTGAAGAAACAACAAGCACAACATAAACACAAGAGACACAGATTTATCTTGGGAAACCCTCATGGGGTAGAAAACCCAACAAAGCTTCCTCAATATAGATGACCAGCAATATAAAAAGATGCAAACCAAATACATGATCTCCTCCTCCACCATGGCAGACCTCTCCTCCCCAAGTGCGCTACTCTCAAGTGCGTGAGTGTGTGTCAAATGGCCTCTATTTATACACTACTCCGACTTGTCTTTTACACAAAACATGTAGGCTCATATTTAACCAATGGGTTAAATACCCCACTACAACTGACTGGTTCGACCCCTCTAGGGTGGTCTAATAACCCTTTGACCCACATAACACATACAGGGCTGACCCCCACTAGGGAAGTCTAATAACCCAAGTTACCACCTTCCAACGGAGGAATAAACATCTCCGAATATACAATAAGATCTTCGAGGAATGAAACATCTCCAGAATAATAAAGTACAAATATAATATTCTTTGAAGTTACAATATCTCAACACAAGGGAGGGTATGGAACCCCAAGATATATTTATATATATCTATATATGTATCTCTCTCAAACCGTACATTTACTTCTTAAACTTGGATAATTTAAAAACTTATAAACACCTCTTTTCCATATAGGTGTACAATATGGTCAACATATGTGTCTAACTATGTATCATAAAGCACTACATATTAATCAAGGTATATCAAGAAAAAAAAATGCTAGGATATCTTCCTATCATTTTTATGGCGAATATTCATATAATACCTTAAAAGTCATTTCCTTAGACTTATTTCTCTGTTAGCATTTATAGCCATTTCCTTGATATTTTTATGTCGAGGTCATTATCATGGCTTAATCATTTTAGGATTACAATAACTTAGGCCATAGCACCTTAATTAGATACCTAAGGTGAGTAGTAATCTTTACAGGGATGAGCCTCTATATTAACATTTAAGATGATACGTAAAACTATGGGTATCAAATTCTTGACCTCCCAACCATTTTCCTCCTCCCCTTAGTCATTCATTTGTCCATCGATTTCAATTGCGTCGTTAAAAGTTTACGATTTACAACTCACAACCTTGGAAAAAGGATAACGATACTCTCAAGGTCTACTGGTGGGGCCTTGGCCTTGAGCTCCTCACTAGAAACCAGTATAATAACCAATTATATTTACAAAATAATCGGGCATAAAGGAGGGATATTACACATTTTTATCTTTTCATATTTAAGGAGCCCAACATACCTGAGCAATTCCAAAAACTTGTTTTCATATTCTTCCATAGTCATGTTTCCAATCTTGAGTTCAAAGAACTCCTCCATCTTCTTTTCATAGCATATAGATTAGATAGATACTTTTGTTGAAATTACTTCCCAAATTCCTTCCATGTGATCTTATTTTCAGTAATATGCTTTATTTGGACGAGTTGATCCCACAAAATGGAATTCTTTCTCTATAAATTGTAAATGGTAACTCTAGAATCTATATTATAGGAGTATATATGTATCTGTAGATACTTCCTCATCCCCAACAAATTTTTTATCATCGTCTCCCTTCTTATGCTCGCCATTAAAAGTTCATGGATTCATATTCCTAAGATCCCCTTGTAGCTCTTTCTCAACATGCATTATTTCATGATGTCTATATAAATACATTTATTGTGTTCTCCTTGATTCCTCATATGAGAAAAACCTTTTGGATGCATGAGGTGGTGAGTAATAATGTATAGGAATCATGGTAGCACTCTTGGAATATATGGCTATTTCATTGTATCTCTTCCTGGAAGATTCTCTATCTTATCCCTCATGGAATGAGGATGATCCTACCTACATTTTCCTTTGTAGTAAATTCAAACTCTACATTAGTTCGATTTTCAACTGATTTTGCTGCTCTTAAGCCCTCAACATTCTTTCGATATCATATCTACAACTATGCAGCTGCATCCTCCATATCTTCATTGTTTCTACTAGATATACTTGTTCAATATTGATTCCATATCGATTAGACTCTGTTTCCTCATTTCCCACATTGATATTATGTCCTCTAGCTACTCTTTCAAGTTTGTATGGAGTTTCCCCTTCTACCATTTTACTTCTTCAATTATGTTTTATATTGTGCCTTATGCAAACTTGTAAGTTGTAACCTATAGAAGAATGTTGTAAATGGTATTTTCAATGTGCTCATAAATAAAATTTATTAGTTAAAATTTATTTGAACAATTAAATAAATATTTCATACATAGAGAAGAATTCTTCAAACTGTCAATTTGACAATTTTGTCAAATTATAGCTATAGGCCCTTAATCTATCCAATGTTTTAGAGGATCTAACACAATGCTTTGATCTAATTTCTATTATTTATTCTCCTATTGATAGTTTTTCCAATTATTTTACCCATCCTCATTTATAAGATCAAAGCTCAAAGTTGCAACTCTCCAAATTCTGCAATTTTACCTAATTTTGCACTATTCATGTAGTTGCACAATAATCTTGAATACCAACTTTACTTACTCGTAGAAGGAAATATGTGAGGAAATACAAAAAAAATTATATTTCTCATTGATAGCCATAATATTATGAGTACTCGGACACCTTCATATCGTCGAGATGATGCACCATACCATTTCTATTAAATATATGGAATTGTCAACTTTTAACTTTTGTATTTTCTCTAGACATAGAATATTTGGCAGAAACTGATAAATCACAAACTAAACATTCCTACAAAAACTTCCTCTAACAAAATTTGTTCATCTCCACAAGTAGTTAGTCGAGTTCATAATTTTTTTTGGTTTTGACATCTTAGATCACTTTTACCTCTAAGTTTTCGAAAATAGCGATTGTGCATGCCGAAATAATGGATTTTGGTCTTCTTTGGAACCTCTGCTCCATGCTCTTTGGAATTTATCCAAAAACCACCTTCATTATTTATGTTCCTGATAGTGATTGCGCTATAACAAATTTAGTCCCAACAGGGGCCTCATCCAACCATTTGGTACTTGTCTTCAAAAACTACTAACTCCCAATTTATGAAAAATTGGATCATAATGTGTCTACACCCTTCTCTGGAAATTATATAGTATTCCTTAATGGTGTCATAATGTTGCATGTTTCATCAAATTACAATCTATTATGCTCCTATTATGACCAAAATTATTTCTGGGACCATACTTTTTTAACACACTTTTATTTTTTATTAAGAGGTAGGATGCTGACATGACATGACACGTGGCTTCCCATGTGGAAGTAGGGTCTCACTTTTCATCACTAGGAATGATCATGTCATCTACTTCCTTTGTTAGGTCATATTCCTGATTTTTTATCCTTCCATGCCATTGCAACCCTTTAAACCTTCAAATTGTAATTCATTGTCAAAATTACAAATTTTTACCATTATCGTTGAGGGACACAGTTTACATGATCACTCATGTCTCTGAATATATATACAATGTTACAATTTACTAAATTTTAACACTGCATATGGATTCAGAGACCCATCTGGGGCCATTCGGCAAGAAGAAGGAAACTCACTCAAGCAATAGAATCGATCACTTTCTGGGGAAGATCAATGAATGGTCTTTACTGATAAGGGGATGATATAATATAACATCATTGAACATGCATCCAGTACCCCGAGTCCCTACTGGCATAATGATTTTTGGGTTAGACCTTGCCTAATAGGGTTAAACCAATCATTCCATGTCCCGCCCTTACAATTTAATTCAAAATTCCTAGTTCATCTCTCTTCGTAACATTTGGGTCTATTTGTTAGGAACCCAAGTCTTTACTTTGTTAGTATATTGTTGTTGGACACATATGCTTTGTAAGACGTCTCATAGTATTTGTTGATCCATAGTTTGTATTACCCATATTCTTGATCCATAGTATTGGACACATATGAGTTTGTAAGTCGTCCCATAGTATTATATGTCCCATGGTATTGACCCATAGTATTTCCGCATATACTAGTATATAAGTTTGTGTTGATGCCAATGAAGGCACCGTGAAGTTATTTTTATTGAGCTTGCTTAAAGGAGGTTTCCCCCTCGAAGTGGCCTGTGATCAATAAAATATTCTTTGATCTCATATATTCTGAATTTTTTCAATTAATTGTTGCAGGTTCCTCACATATGGTATCATGGGTTCGTTGGGTGAAATTTCATCCAAAACTTTTTTTCGCATCTGTTGCAGGTTCGGATCTAGGAATAATCCCTATCCTCTTAATTGTGGTAAGTGCCTCGGCATAATCCCTAAAATTCATTGTGAAGAGTACCATAGGAACCCCAAAGTAGTTGGCCCATTGAGAGGAGCTGCCAGCAAAAATGGCAACAACCTCTACCTGATTGACTAGTTCCCCCCCATGAGGTAAACCAAGAGCTGTCGTTTGTGGAAAAGCAATAATCAGTTTTACCTGAGCCATGGAGTGAGGGTTACTACCCCAATATGAAAGCCGTCAGACAACATTAGTGGCCGAGTGAATCCCCTAAATCGTTAGGAAGCCGAGCATATAGGGTCCATATCTATTTTCAGCTGATAAATCGTAGATTTCCTCTATCCAGAACTGTTGCAGACACTTTCGCGCATTTTAAGATCTATCTATTTCCGATCCCTTTTGCTCTATTTTAGATCCATCGGTTGCTAATCCCTTCCACGTTGTTGCAGATCCATTTGTTTCCGATCCCTTCCGTGTTGTTGCAGATCCATTTCTAGAAAAGCAAAAAACACTCTGTTTTTTTGCCATATCTCCTTGTTTCAACTCTGTTTCCCTTGAACATTCCTTGACACCCCTGCAATCCCATTCTCCATATTTAATTCTTGAGGGCCCTATCCCAAATTCCACTTTCCAAAGCCATAAATCCCATATTTGTCTCTTTTTAGGGTTTGTCATAACTTCTTCAATTTTCACCCACTCGCCTTCAAATTTTACCACAATGTTCATTTCCTATTTCTACTTCTTTGTCCCTCTCTACCAAATTTTCTCATTCTTTCACCCTGCTTCTGAAATTCCCATTTTTTGCTTCCCTGTCCATCAGAAAGTGTCCCAAACCTAGTCAAACCCAAATTACCCATCCAATTTTTTCCCAAATCAAAATTTTCCTTTACTAAAACAGTTTCTTTTTTTGTTTTTCTACCCATTCAAAAAAAAAAAAACTCCTGGTTATGGTTGTCACACGTGTAGGAGAAAAAATCATGGAGGAAGAACTTACATCCTTCAAAACCAAACTCCAAGATATGGATGAAAAATTTCTCAGTCTCCATCTTCAACATTCAACCATGAACAATAACCGACAGCCAGAATCTTCTGCAGCCACTGGGTTCTCTTCTTCCAGCAATTTTTGTCGGTCGAAGCTTGAATTTACTCGCTTCAATGGTATTGATCCGACTGGATGGATATACCGGGCAGACCAATATTTTAGTCTACATAATACTTTTGATGTCCACAAAGTTCCACTAGCATCCTTTCGTTTGGAACAGGAAGCCCTTCAATGGTATCGTTGGTACATCAGATCTCATCACGAGCCAAACTGGATAGATCTTTGCCAACTCCTTTTGCAATGATTTTGTCCTAGTGCTTTTGATGGCTTCACATGACCACTCACTAAACTTCACCAAATTGGCACTATGAGAGAGTATCAGACAAAAATTGAGAAACTGGCCAATCACACAGAAGGATTGTATGATGAATTCTACAGGAGTTGTTTTATTAGTTGTCTCAAGGATGAAATCCGCTCAGAGGTTAAAATGTTCTGTCCCAACACAATGATGGAAGTCCTAGGGTTGGCTAAGTTGGAAGAATAAAATACCATAGACCAACAACACTCCAAACCCACCTTTGTTCCCTTCAAAAATATGGGTTCCCAATGACCTCCCATTACACCAGCTCCTCGACCAACTCCTATCAAGCATTTATCTTAACCAGAGATCTGCGCACAATGAGAAAATGTCTTTGTTATAATTGTGATGAGAAATTCACTCAGGGGCATAGATTTGTTGAGCAAAAGCTCTATCTCTTGGATGTGGATTAGTTCCCTACCTCTGAACTTGGTGAAGGCGCTCCAGATACAATAGATGATCAGGTCGAAATTCAACAGCCTTCTGTTGACCCCCCATCTCAAGACGACCAACCAGAGATATCTCTCCATGCTTTATGTAGCATCACCACCCCACAAACAATGCGGGTCAAGGGTTACTTCAAGAAGCTCCCTCTTACCATACTCATTGATTTTGGTAGCACTCATAACTTCACTAACCCTCGGATCGCCTAACAGGTTGATTGTTTGATCCATCCTTGCTCCAACTTTGAATTCATGGTTGCCAATGGGGGCACCTTACCTTGTAAGGGGAAGTGTCACAATGTGTGTATCTCTATGGAATATTATAACTTATGTTCTAACATGTTTGCCTTGGCCTTAGGAGGATGTGATGTGGTTTTGGGTGTTCAATGGTTACGCACACTTGGACCCATGGTATGGGATTTTGCTAAACTTTGGATGTAGTTTTCACTCAATGGGAAAAAACACACATTTACAAGCTGCTTACAACCAGGGTCTCTCCGCATCATCAGTTCACATAACCTGGAAAAGCTCCTTGGGAATAATTCACATGGTGTCTTCGCTCAGCTCCATTCCATTGACATGCATGCATCAATGGTCTCCACTACTCCCTTGGATCTACAACAAATTTTGGATAGACATGCAGGTGTCTTTGTTGAACCAGTGGGATTGCTTCCTTCAAGAGACCTTTCCGGTAAGATTAGAGATGCCTCTACATCAATGAAGGAAATGATGGCTATTTTGCAGGCAGTATAGACATGGCATTGTTACCTATTTGGGAATTCTTTCTGCATCAAGACTACTCACCAGAATATGCAATATTTCCTAGAACAATGGGTCTCCTCACCCGCACAAATAAAATGGGTTCACCAACTCCTGGGTTATGCCTATGAGATCACTTACATGATGGGTCAGGACAATTTCGTGGAAGATGCTCTTTCTCGCACATTTGATTACCAAGTTTCTCTTTCATCTATTTCTATGCATGTTCCAAATTGGTTGCAATCTATTCAACGGGGCTATGCCAATGAATCCTCCTTATCTCAACTCATCCAGCGGTTGGCCAACAACCCTTCTACTGTACCACATTACTCTTGGGATGGCACTTCCCTAAGATACAAGGGTCATCTCGTGCTTCACTAGAACACAGATCTTCAACAGGCTATCATCTTTGAACTCCATGCGTCTCCATTGGTCAGGCACTTTGGGTTCCTCCAAACGTATGAGAAGGAACACCATACCTTCTTTTGGAGGGGAATAAAAAGGGCAATTCAAAAGATGGTGGCTGCATATGATACTTTCCAGCTCCTTCTGGGATTTCTCGAACTCATACCCTTCCCTACACGAATCTACACAGATATGTCTCTAGAATTCATTGAAGGGATCCGAAAATCTGAAGGGAATACTGACATTAAAAATAAATGTTTGGAAACTTATCTTTGTTGCTTCACCTCCGAACAACAACCTCATTGGGAGAAATGGATCCTTCTCATTGAATGGTGATACCCTACTGCATCTAAAATTACTACATATGAATCAATCTATGGTTAGGCACCGCCATTTCTTCTTCCATACACCCTCAACAGTGTACCAATTCAGGAAATTGACACGGTTCTTCGAAACCACGATCAGATTCTTCGCATTTTGCAGGAAACTCTTCACATGGTCATAATTCGAATGAAACAACAAGCCGATCAACACCTTTCTGAGCACACTTTTCAAGCAGGTTATATGGTTTTTGTTTGTCTACATCCTTCCAAGCAATCCTCCCTGGCACTCAAACGGTGTCCAGTTCTCTATCTCTCTATCATAGAGGTATTCATTCAATTTCACAACATGCAACCAAAGGATGCTACATGGGAACCACTCCTTCAGATTCAACATCAATTTCCACATCTAAAGCTTTGAGGACAAAGCTTTTTCTAAGGGAGAGGGGATGTTAGGAACCCATGTCTTTACTTTGTTAGTATATTGTTGTTGGGCACATATGCTTTGTAAGACGTCCCATAGTATTTGTTGATCCATAGTTTGTATTAGCCCATAGTATTGATCCATAGTATTGGATGCATATGCTTTGTAAGTCATCCAATAGTATTATATGTCCCATGGTATTAACCCATATTATTGCCGCATAGACTAGTATATAAGTTTGTGTTGATGCCAATGGATGCACCTTGAAGTTATTTGTATTGAGCTTGCACAAAGGAGGTTTCCCCCTCGAAGTGGCCTGTGATCAATAAAATATTATGTGATCTCATATATTGTGCATTTTTTCAATTAATTGTTGCAGGTTCCTCACACTATTCTTATTTGCTAGGATTTTGGGGGCCCTGAAACCACCCACCTTAATCTGGATAAGCTGGATCAACTCAATTGATCCAACTAATGCATAAACTACTGCATCAACGATAGAATCAATGGCTGGTGGTGGTGGATAAGCTGGAAGAAGTTCTGCTTAACAGAACATAATGTACAAAGTGAAAGAGTATCTGGTTTGAGGCTAGCATAAGTCTATTCCATCATCCATTAGTTGTATTCCACTACTCATATTCATTCTCTATCATCCAAGTTCACTAGTGATGAATTCCCCGGCCTCAGGAGGAGTCATAATCATTCCATACCCGTAGTGCAATACCCATAGTCCCCGTCATCTCGCTATCAAAACTAACATAAGGAAAGATGTATTAAGGATAAGCTATACCATCAGACAATGTATTTCCCCCCCAATTGAAACAAACATAAGTCAATATGTTTTAAGGAGTCTCTGAATCCATCCGCAGTGTTAAAATCTAGTAAATTGTACAACTTCATTGTCAAAATTGTAATTTTTCATTGTTGGAGTGACACAACTAAAAATGACTAAATAAGCGACCAATTCATATTCTTAATGTTATTGTTATGTGGTCATTTTTAGTTTATTTACTTGTTATCTAGTCGTATATTTTATTACGTGACCAAATTGGTCATTTATCTTGCCTGTTTTCAGTTGGCTCACTTAAATTGGCTCAAGTTTGGTTGTTTATCCCTTGAAAAAAATATGGTGACCAAATGTTTTGGTCACCTGGCCACTTATCTCTCATTTTGTACTAGTGTTTTTTTCACCCAGATTACACAAAACCAATGAAACCTTGATTTTTTTTTCTTCTATTGCCTTTCATATTTGGCCCAATTAATGAACAATTATTTAAATAACTATTTCATGTCTAAATTTAATTATAATTTAATTATATAGAAGGTTTAACATGGATTTTTCCCAAATTTCTTCATACACATTTTATCAAACACTTCTTATGCAACCTCCATTTATACATGTAAAATTCAAAAATAACCCATGCAGTCCCTGTGTTGAAAATGGGCTTTGATACCACTCTCTCACATGCATGATATCCCTCTATACACTGTAGAGATCACAAGGCACTCGATTCTATGAACAAATTCTTTCCTTGATACCAATTTCAAATTTGCTTTTCATTGAATGGCTATATTATTAATTCTTGACAATGGAAGTAAATAAATATAACATTCATTGGTCTAAATTATTCATTTTAAGCATGGAAACATTCGTACCATGAATGCTTTCAAACTATGCTCAGCAATTTTTTAAAAACGAAAACTATACAAAATTTGTACTAAAATGTTGTTTGCAGCCGACTATTACAAGAGTTTCATGTATTGTTTGAAAAAGAAAGTTATAGAGAGAGAACCCATAATATTATTGGCTTTACTTTTCTCAGGATATCTTCTATATTTTTTTCATCTATTACAATATTGTTGGCACTATATACCCACACAAACTGTCCGGAAAGCATAATACAAAAAAACTTTAACAATTCAAAAAAGGAACTGGGATTCACAACTAACCAGAAATATCCATATCAACTATTTCCATTCCCTCGATTGATTGGTTAAATAACAGAGTCCTCATCCATTTCTTTAGCTTACACAGAAGGATAATATTGGTAGTGATTACACTAATTCATTTTAACTAGCTTGCCTAGGTCCTTTCTTATTTCATCCAAGATGTTGTTCTACTCAAGCATATTTCATTCAAGGTTGTTGATTCTCAATTCTACATTATAAGTGTAACGAGGCTTGTCTCAGCGCTTCCAACATTCCTCCAATATGGTCGTGGACTACCCTTAACATAGGTTAGAATTTCTCTAGGTCAATTTGGAATTTTTTTTTAAAATAAACATTATATATTACTACTTTAAAAGATACATCGCTTGTCTCACAGAGTCTTCATAATCCTAAGAATTCTCGGCTGAGAACAGCCAAACAAGAAACCATACATAAAATTTACAGAACAAACATAATCAGAGACATTCCCGACGTGAAACAGCCAAACAGGAGTCTTGACGATAGAAACACAAAATTCCCCAATATCAAAATAGAGAGAGCTAGGGCTAGAAACGAAATTAATGTCATTCCCACAAAAGAATCCCACAGAGGGGCAAAAAGATGCATCTGAATCCAGAGCTTAGATATGGATCACAGGAACAGTCTCCTTATCGCTACTTTCCAGAAACGACTGTATCCCCAAGGACTGAAGCTTCTACTTATCCGTGCCTGTAGCAGCTTCCGATGAACTTCTGGTGCACTGGTGACTGCTACCTGCTGGATCCCCTATGCCTAAATCCTTGACTACAAAGGTAATTCCCAATTTTTTCTCTATTGCGTCAATTTTCATATGCATAACATGACTGTCTATGTTATGAGCCTTCCACAATCTGACGGGCTCCTCATGACCCTTGCTTTTGTTGACAAAGTCCATTAACACATGTGCTAACAGATTCTTCGTAACCTAATAGGTCATAAGAATCTGTTCATAGGCTAAGGCCCGTCCTGCCATGGAGCCAGGATCGGCCACCCAATCTTTGACCTCACGGCAGACTTCCTCCATAGGAAGAGACTGAACAGTTTCCTAGAGCTCCTTCTCCACCACCTCAATATCGTCACGAATTACCGAGAGAATACGATTGTGGAAGAAGGACATGGATTCCCGAGCCCAAAACTTTGTGGATGCACAAGTCACCCAACCCACTCGAGGATTACGCCGCTCAGAAATACCTCCTTCAGCCGACGTACCAACACCCCCAAAGCCCTTCATTTCCCCTGAGTTATAGCAACATTTGGGAGCCATTTCACTATCCCAAAAAAGATCAGGAGGTCGAACCCATAAGAGCCACCCACAATTACACTCGTAACCACTTTTGATGCCTTCTCTAAAACTGCACTCCGATAGGAAATAAAATTTGATGGAAATGCAAGGAAAACCATCCAAATTTAAAACCCTGAGTGTCATTATGGGAAAGACAGTGGAATTATGAGCCTGCATCATGTTATACAGACCATCTATCAAGGGACTGAGCATCCCACGAAGCAGAATGAAAAAAATTCTTATGGAGGTATGATGACACCTAAACAAATCCTCTCCGCCAGATTTCCTACGATTTGGGTAGTACCTCCTTATACCCATAGCAGAGCTCAAGGAGGAGGCATGTGTCATTCCACTCATGATTTTCCTTGGACAGGAATCCCCCTCATAATTGTCTCTAACCGCCTGCAGTCATCAGCGCAAACCGTGGGCACCACCATTGCAACCTGTCTTCCACTTGCCAGATCGGCTTCCGCCAGGTGACTGTAATTCCCAATCCAAGGTTCATGCCTAAAGTCTGCCAACGTGCCATTCATGAGGGACCTATTGGCCTCAATCCCACGGTTTGCAAGGAGATCTGCCACTTTGTTGGCATCTCTCTTGACGAGGAAAAAAGATAAAGCCGAATGATTAGCGAGGAGCAACCGCAGGAACTCCGAACGATCCAATAGGTGACAACTAGATGACACTTTCTCCAGGGTTTGACCACATAACAGTTTCTTGGCCATATGGAAAATGATCTGGGAATCTCCTTCTAGAACTGTTGGGTACCAATCTTCACTGATCACAATCTTAATTCCCAGTATGAGACCTTCCAACTCAGCTGAATTATTAGAATTGAAGCCAATAAAACCAAAGTAGACCTTTGGGATGATACCTGAAGAGTTCCTGCAGACACCTCCAAAGCCTGCGGAACCAGGGATTCCCTGAGAGGCACCATCGAAATTGAGTTTGTAACCAAAAGGAGGGGGAGGGGACCAATGGATCGGGATAACCGGTCAACACAATTTCTCTTTCATCCAGAGCCCCTCCAAATCAGATCAGCCTATACCCCAATTGGAAGAAATGCGCAAATGTCCAACTGATAAATCTTTATCCTTTTCATCCCATTGCACACTTCTTATAGTTTCCTTCATATTATTAACCAAGTTCAGCCAAACCTCCTCTTCACAATGATATGTGTCCCAGAATATGCAACCATTCCTCTCTTTTAGGATAGTCCAAATAACCATGCCCGGGAACATCATCCAGAGAGTTCCAATGATGGTGTTATCACCCAAAACGTACCTACAGGGATGTGAAGAGGCAGAATCGAGGTAACCACTAACCACTTTGTACTTATGGAACTGACCCAGCACAGTCTGAGAGGGCTCTCTTAACTTTATGAAAAACTGGAAATACTCAAAGGTGTCAACAATGAACAAACACACTAGCTTTCACTTCTCAAAAATATTAAATTAAAATATACACAGAAGGTCAAATTTCTGATGGAACAATTTGCATGAAAGCGTTGGAGGGATAATCACAAGGAAAAACAATTGGGTGATGGATTCAAGGCATTACACACAAATCAGATAACAGTGCCATAATATGGACTATTCGAACAGAGGCAAGGTAGCCACCCACTTGTCGTCGTACTACTGTTTTCTGGTTGTAAAAGAAGAAAATAAGAACAGACCATTGATATGAGCATCCAACAAAGATGAATTCAATATCAACTTTAGTAGCAATATTTAGTGATTACCTGAGATAATAACCAGAGCTTGTTTCCAAGAATTCTAAATTATTATACATTGATCTCAGGCATGAAATGAAAAACATAATGTAAAGGCATAACAGGAAGTACATGCACATAGAGATGAAGGAAAAAACTGACTCCAAGTAAGAGTGACACGGGAATCTCTGCAAAACAGTCTACCACAGGAACTGCACATTGTATTAATATGAAAGTGTCAAAACCAGACTCGCCCCTCAAGCCTTAGCCGAATGATTTTACAACCCTTAGTTCTTCTATTACAATTCTTTTATAGGCTCTCATCCTTGAATCGGTCCTTAGGAAACAAACAAAATTATGCTTCCACCTTAACAGCCCCAAATGGGGAATATTACATACATTTCAAGTTCAAAACAGATTGATTAAGATGGGAAACAAAAATACCATGAGTAGGGCGCCACCTTACTCCTCAGTTTCAATTGGCCTTGCGAATCAAAAAATTCCTCCACTTTCAAAGAGTTGTCCACCTGCGACTCGTCTGTTGGAGGGGGAGGTGGTGCTTCCTCAGTGGAGATCACGAAATCCTTGAGGATCTTCGTGTCTTGTTAGCTGCCCTGCCCCTCTTCAGGAGGCTCTTTCTTTCCTCGACGTCGGACTTTTTTGGATACCTGTCGCCCTTCAAGCTCCTCATCTTCACTAGCAGAGCTAGATTCTACTTGGTCGAATACCATAGGAGACGAAGGAGCATGCTCGTCCTCCACCTCAGACCATTCCTGCTCTGGCATGAAAACCACTCCGGACTAATGCTCCTTTTCCATGATCCAATTCCAACTGAATGATGCCCGAACTGCCAGGTGCACCGCCTTCTCCATATATTAATTTCAAACAGGGAATGTAAGGGCCATATCCATAACCACCGTAATAATGACAATAGCTACGTGTGGCCATACTCGCCATGATAACCTGATCGAACCTCCCAGGAGAGCAACAATGATGCCCAAGACTCAAGCTCACATGAAACACGCTTGGAAAATATCTCTAGATAGACGGTGCAGCATATGACGATGCTGAGGTGGCCTTCATCGTATTTCTAATCATTTAGGCAGAAGAGTAGATGCACTTTAAACTGCCGATCTGTCTCCTATGTCATCGTCCAAACTATAACCTGCCATTCCTGTTGACACCACGTCCGCACATACAGTGCCTCCAACCTTTTATTTTCATCACCTCTATAAATTTGGCGGTTGGCCTCTTTAGCCTCTAGTTTCAAGTCTAATACAGGCAGCCAAAAATGTTTGATGGTTCTTGTGGAGAAAACGCGTCTCTGTGCAATGGTGATGGACCTCGTCGAAAAACCCTTGGACCCGAGAAAAACATAATTTTGACAGATGCGACAAAGGGAAAAAGGCTATTGAAGCCCCCATACATGTCTAAACCCTCCTTATGTCCCATAACTTCAGGTATCGACCACCAAAACCCTGTATCAGGTGCCTTCAAACCCTATCCCCCAGAACGACTTTAACCCTAACCTTCGCGGAAACTGGTTCTCAACCTGGTTTCTCGCCGTGAATGGACTCGTATATGCTAACAATGGAGCCTGTGAAGCTATACCTGTCATGGAGAGGCCGTGAGAATGACTCCTTCTATCACTTTCTTCATCCTCCACACGCCCAGAGGCTTCCGACCCCGATAGGCTCCAAGACACAAATGTCAATCTCTGTGTGCGTATTTATATATATAATCCTTTTTCTTTTAAGCCCCGGTCTTCTTTTCCATCCTTCCACCTCTCTCCTCCATCGATCTCTTGAGCAAAGATCTGGATCGTTAGATATGCTCCCTCTTTAATCGATTTGACAACTATCACATCTGTTGTCGGATCATCTCTTTATGATCCCATCCGCACCGTTCAAATTGGCACCATGTGTCCATGAAATGGTATCGTGAACACCCAAAGCAATCTCCAATACTGCTTTCCTTACTTGTGACCAACCCTGGTGTTGACATCTATCGAATGGTTTCATTCGTCGCAACCACCATTTCCTCTATCCAGTGTGCTTATTCTTGACATGACGATCATCAAGGACCGTTGATCCTCCTAGGACAATCTACACCATTTCTTCCGTCACATTTCACTCACCACTGTGGGACCCTTACCCTTTATCCACATGGCCCTCCTTGACTCTCCTTGGCTGTCCACATGTCCAGCCACTTACCTTTATGCCTCGGTGGTATCGCATGCTCCTGAAATGGTATTACATACCGCCCACCTTACCACGTGATGCTGCCTCCATCTGCCACCTGTCTGGTAGTATTACCCATAGTGACCACTCGTGCCTCTATTCCTTGTGCAACTCGTCTATGCGACGATCAATGATAGCCGCTTATCTCCCCCTTGTGCCCATCCAACAGTCTGAACCTGCCCACAGTCTACCTAGCGCATTATTTCCTTCAGACTATAGTATTTGGCCCCCTTTCTTGGTCATTTAATTTAATTTTAATGTTTTCTTTGCTATGCCTTTGCCCTTCCTTGTATATTTAACACCCCCCATTAACCTTTCTTAAAATTTAGCACCTGGACATGAAAATAAAAGGAATTTGGGCTTCCTCTAGGGAAATTTTTGAGATACCTCTTTATTCCACCTCCATATCTATGTTGTAAAAATTAGGTGCTAACAACTGGCTCCGACTGGGGATGCTATCCTCCCAATGAGGTAGCAAAGAACCTCGTAGACCGGTGCCTGATCCATTGGGTGGCTCTTGCAATAAAAATCTTCTCGGTAGAATGCTTGGGAGGGTTTGACTGAAAACATTCATGGAAAAATCTATAGGGAAACCCTGCTGTGAAGTGTACCCTACGTTGCTCTTCACCTGAGCTAAAAGTGCTCTGCTGTACTTGTAGACTAGAGACTTCTTGAAATCAAAACCAAAAAAAAACTGAAGCTGTACATTCTAAAAACAAACTAGAAGTTGCTGAAAATATGAAATTTGCTACTGAAATTGGATATGCCGACAACTTGGGGCTTATTTATATACAAACTACTATACTTGAGAGGTTGTGGCTCTAGGTTATGGAAAAATGCCAGTGTAACCAATCCAACAAGTAACACCCTAGGCGGGTCTTCTCATCATGCTCGACTGATTCTAGAACAGTGAGGGTCAATGGCCTGAGGCGATGGCAATGGACAAGGACCCTTCGAGTGAAGCCAGAACCTTTACTCTAGCTACAGACATCTTCCATATATTCTACCACTGGATCATATAAAACATGGTACAGTCTACATTCCTCTTGCATCTCAGCAGATTCTATTTCAGAAGAGCCGTACGGATGCCGTTTAATTTTCCATGTGCTCGTGTCAGGCCCCAGGGTTTCGTACCTATGAAAAACTTCCATCAAAACCTGAAAATCATGCGTACTGAAACCTCCACACGACCTAGTAAGACTGAAACAACCAACTCTGAACTACTTTGCTTTTGGGATGCTCATGATCCCTGGGTTGAAAACCTGGTTCTTCCCTAGAACTTTAGAAGAAACCTCACCCTATCCACCGAAAGGGTCGAGAAAAGGCCATTCTCCTTGAAACTCGAACTCTAGGCTTGACAGACCTGTACAAAAATCTAGCTGCCCATCCCGGTCTCCCTCCAGTACCTCGATCATCTCATCCGCTAGCTGAAGATATTGACCAAACCCGAAAACTTCCTCAAGGAGTCTATAATCATCTTTAGCCCCACCAGTGGATTCTGCATAAGAATCACGTGGGTCACCCTGGTCATCTTCCAACCTTTCCGCAATCTGGTCAACATGTCGGAGATATCCACCAGACCCAAGAACTACTTCCAGAACCCCATATTTTTCCTCAAGATTCACATATTCTTCTTTGAGGGTTCTATATTCCTCTTCAAGGACCCTGTACTCCCTTTCAGCTTGGACCCGAAAAGAGGCTTCTTCCTGCTGGGAATCAATATTCCGATAGATCTCGATGGCGAATTGAGGATCTGTCGCTGAGTCTTCCCCTTTGGCTGACCTTCCCGACTGGTGAAACTATCTGCCCGAAGGCTTGTCTTTATCCTCCACTTCAAAGAAGTTCATGAAGTTCTCCAAGCAGTCCTTGTCATAGTCATCATATTTAGGTGGACTGAAAACTTCATTAGAGCCATCAGCAACAAAAGCTTCAGCAGACCGGTTTTAATTTACATAAAACGAACCATAATTATCTTCTTCTGACACCTCATCGGGTCGATCTATTCTTTGCTCATTTTGGGAAAGATTGGACTGTAAGGAAAATTCCCCTTGTTCATGTCCTTCTTCAAATCTAAACTCTTTTTTAATCCCTATATCGTTATCTTGGTTTGATAACTTCCCAGACATCCTAATATTGTCTTCAACCTCTAAAGCATCAATGAACATATGTTGCAAATTTGAAGACCTTCTTTCCAGCAAATGAAAAGATAACTCAGGAGGAAAAATAGATGCATAGTGTAATTTAGCAGCATTCTCTAAGGGTCGAATTTCCTTGGGCATGTCATAATAGAAGTTACAAACCTCCTATTGAAGCTAGACATAGTTTCACTTTCTTGTCTTCTCATGGACTAAAACTCTGAAAGAACTAGGTCCCATAGTCTTCTTTTACCCCAAAACCCTAAAAAGGCATCAGACAACTCTCCCCAGGTATCAATAGACTCAGGCTGCAAATGCTTGAACCATCTCTTCACATCTCCTTGGAGGTATTTTGCAAAATCCCTCATATAGACATCATCGTGTTCTATTTCAAAGAGATCCAGAAAATACTCAAAACCTTGAAGATGTTTCTCTGTGGCAAGAATATTGGATTCTCCATAAAAAATAGGGAGGTGTTCATGGTAGTCTGGAGGAAAATCATGAAGGATAGGGGGCAGCCTTAAAGGGCTATATCTCAGCTGAGCTCGGGAAGACAAAGGAGTATGTGCAGGTAAGATATCATTGGCCTTACTCTCAAGGAAATCATAAGGCCGGTTATGGTTTATACATGGTTCAAAGGAAAGGACGAGATCAACACTAGGGGTGAAAGGAGAATGTA
The DNA here is from genome assembly GCA_027924585.1 of Larix kaempferi. Taxonomy (NCBI): domain Eukaryota; kingdom Viridiplantae; phylum Streptophyta; class Pinopsida; order Pinales; family Pinaceae; genus Larix; species Larix kaempferi. The sequence goes on along the minus strand of BSBM01001098.1, from coordinate 185,804 downwards.
CATTTTTGAATTCAAGGGAAGGATATACAAAGGAAGCTCTCTCATGACCTAGAGCCCTCTAATGAGACAAATTTTTTTTGATATATATACATAAAGGTAAAAGGATGCCAACACAGAAGAATAGGGCCTCTTTGAAAAGATTGATACTTTGATACCTGGAACTTAATTCTTCCATTTCTGAGGTAGCTGGGGTCGTTCTCTAGTGGAGTCTGCAGATTGAACTTGAATAATGAGTGGAGTTTCCAGGTGGATGATATCCAACCCTTCTGATGTCTGAATGCTTCCCACCATCAACAACCAGATCTGAAACTTTGTCATTCTCCCAGGGATGACGAGACAATCTCTCCCAGGTTACGGCTCCAATTTGCTATCACCCAAAACGTACCTCCAAGGCTATGAAGAGGTAGAATCGGGGTAACCACTAACCACTTTGGACTTATCCTACTAACCCAGCAAAGTCTGAGAGGGCTCTCTCTTAACTTTATGAAAAACTAGAAATACTCAAAGGTGTCAACAATAAACAAACGCACCAACTTTCACTTATAAAAAATATTCAATTAAAATATACACAGAAGGTCAGATTTCTGATGGAACAAATTGCATGAAAGTGTTGGAGGGATAATCACAAGGAAAAACAATTGGGCGATGGAGTCAATGCATTACACACAAATCAGATAACAGTGCCATAGTATGGACTATTCAAACAGAGGCAAGGTAACCACCGGCTTGCCGTCGTACTATTGTTTTCTGGTGGTAAGAGAAGAAAATAAGACCAAACCATTGATATGAGCATCCAGCAAAGATGAATTCAATATCAAATTTAGTAGCAATATTTAGTGAATACCTGAGATAATAACCAGAGCTTGTTTCCAAGAATTCTAAATTATTATACACTGATCTCATGCATGAAATGAAAAACATAATGTAAAGGCATAATAAGAAGTACATGCACATAGAGAAGAAGGAAAAAACTGACTACAAGTTAGAGCGACACAAGAATATTTGCAAAAGAGTCTACCACAGGCACTGCACATTGTATTAATATGAAAGTCTCAAAATCAGACTCGTCCCTCAGGCCTTAGCCGAATGATTTTTCAACCCTTAGTTCTTCTATTACACTACTTTTATAGGTTCTCAGCCTTGAATCGGTCCTTAGGAAACAAACAAAATTACGTTGCCACCTTGACAGCCCCAAATGGGGAATATTACATACGTGTCAAGTTCAAAACAGATTGATTAAGATGGGAAACAAAAAATACCATGAGCAAGGCGCCACCTTACTCCTGAGTTTTCAATTGGCCTCCCGAATAAAAAATTCCTCCACTTTCAAAGAGATGTCCGCCTGTGACTCCTCTGTTGGAGGGGAAGTTGGTGATTCCTCAGTGGAGACCACAAAATCCTTGAGGATCTCCGTTTCTTGTTGGCTTCCCTGCCCCTCTTTGGGAGGCTCTTTCTTTCCTCAACGTCGGACTTTTTTGGACACTTGTCGCCCTTTGGGATCCTCATCTTCACTAGCAGAGCTGGATTCTACGTGGTCAAATACCATAGGAGATGAAGGAGCACACTCTTCCTTCACCTCGGACCACGCCTGCTTTGACATGAAAACCACTCTAGACTCCTGCTCCTTTTCTATGATCCAATTCCAACTGAATGATGCCCAAACTTCCAGGTGCACTGCCTTCTCCATATACCGATTTCGAATAGGGGACGTAAGGGCCATATCCATAACTGCCGTGATGATGACAGCAGCTACATGTGGCCATACTCGCCATGATAGCCTGATTGAACCTCCCAGGCAAGCAACAATGATTCCCAAGACTCAAGCTGACATGAAACACGCTTGGAAAAGATCTCCTGATAGACGGCGGAGCATATGACGACGCTGAGGTGGCCTTCTGTCAAAACCCGAAATTTCTGAAAAATTTAAAATTTTATTTATAACAATAAATGTTAACTAAATAGTATTTTTGGTCCTGTTTTAATTTCAGTAACTAACGTAATCTGTTTAAAAGACTCTGTCTTACTAAAAATTTGATTTCTGAGATTGTAATTAATGACTGTTTTGTTTCAAACTGCAAGGGAAGAGCTAGTCGTAGCTGACTGGCTTACTTAGCTTCCGAGCTAATGCATAAGTCGTCTTCTGTTTCTCAGGTACGCCGGTGAAGTAAGGATCACTGTATTTTAAACTTGGTAAGCATCAATACTCCCTGTACTTTAAAACTTTAAAGAAGATTTATTTACTGTTGCAAGTTGTAGTGCAAGACAGTGAAGTTATTCTCATGAACTTACACTTGAATTAAGATTGATAGTCTGCCTCGACATGATATATCTTATTCGGATAGTATCATCAGGTTTTGCGATGAATTACATTGTTTCCGTTATAATTATTGTTTTATGAATATGACTCTATGTTACTGCTGTAACTATCACTGGAACAATTGTTTGTATCATAATTATTATCTGCATAAAGCGACTTAGCATCATGTGATATGTTGTCAACTAATACCAGTGATTATTGTTGTGTTCATGTATTATTAACGTGAGTTGAAAAGGTGGCGCCTCTAGCGTTGTTCCATTATATTAATCTAATATCGGGGTCCAGTGTCTACTTAGAGTTTAATTTATGTCACCTGACTGTGCCTTGTTTTTAAACTACATTCATGGTGTGAACCAGTAGAGGAATTTATATTTCAGTATCTTCATAATAGAGATTATTATTCTAATTGTTTACTGTTTAACAATAGTATTAGTAGAAAATACGATGATAATATATAATGGCAAATGTGTATCTTGTCATATAGACTTGGCAACATTTCAATGTATTAAGTAACAAGGTGTTTTCAATTGAAAGTTGACTACCTTATTGCTTACATAGGAATGTAATATGCTCATGGCATTAATCTATGGCTTGGTTTCAATATATAAATAATATAATGATTGTGCAACAATCATAATGTTCCCATACGTTGGCAAACTTTATATTCAATATGGTGTTAAGGTTGTATCTATCATACTAGGTTAAGAGAAACTCTATGGTTGAAGTTGACTATATCTCGTTCATATCATTGTAGGGAATATACATACCACGTACCTTGGAATTATTGAAGGTTCGATTGCAAGGCATGCACTAATTGTTGATTGAATGTATTTCATATTGTATTTCCATACGTTTGAGTTTGACTTGTATCTATGCAATGATTTTTGAAATCGATGAATAATGATTTGGATGGCAACTGAACTATATGGTCTCGACCCATATTACGTTGATATATTTCAATGCTATGTGGTTAACTCTCCTCCATGCATTTGGTGATATATAAGCTGTTATCGAAACCCTACCAGGTTATTGTCTTTGCCTCCGGGCTCGGGTCCTAAGGGTGAAACCCTCCATGTCTGGATTTCGTCGTTGGGTATTGTAACAAAATGCACAGTGTTGTGGTTCTGGTTTTCATGGTTTCATTCTATGGTAGGATAAGTCCTCGGCTCTGCTGATAGCGTTTGCTACAGTTTCATTGTTTCGTGGTCTCGTTGCTCCTTCTTTGTTTAAGTCCCAGCTACTTACAGTCCTTCATTGTGCTGGTGTGGTTATGAGGCAGGGTTTTGCTAATGTCTTTAAGTTATGAGAGGGTTGATGCATTTAGGTTTGGGGGTGTGCTTCTCGACTGGTTCAATCCCAGCTTGAGGGTTTCGTCTGGAATGTTACCTGTCGTGGCTGTCAAGAAATGTTATGAAGGTTTCCCTTGCTCTCCCACCTGATGAAGGTGATGGGGTTTCACTGCTTGTTCAACTTGTGGCTACCGGTTGTCCGCTGTTACATTCCTCCATGGCTCGGTAAGATAATAATCATGTTTTTTTTTCACAGTTTTTATGTTTTGCAATTATTAATTAGATTTACGTTTGTATTACTACCCTCAGCATTCAATAAGGTGACTAAAAATCCCTTGGCATCCGTTAATGTGCAGGTCACGCGGCTCTGAAGGTGTACAGGGATTTTATCACCAACGCTGGCTCCTCCGGGTAAGCCTGGTTATCCACGGCTGTCTCTTCCTTTGCTGGTTTTGTGGTTAGGGTTGAGTCTTGGAGGGAAACTCCTATGTAGTGAGGTCGTTAACGACTTGATGTCATGGGTGCAGTCATCTGTAATAAGTTGTTTTGTTTGAAATGAGAAGGGGTTTGAAACCCTGTTATGTTTATGGAGAGCCATTCACGGCTCAGACTGTATGAGGCCAAGGTTTCTGTTAATGTACTTGTAATTGCTAGGCGTAGGGTTTTATCCACGCTGTTTAAATTAATATTTAATATGATAATAGGCCTGTCATGGCCGTGTTTCATTTTTGTGTTTTGTTAAAATATTAGAATGTTTGAAATGTAGGGATGAATGAGTTCTTTGATACCTGCAATGGATGATAACTCTACTGTATGGAGTTCATGTATCGTTTCTCTGTGTTTTCTTGGATTTTGAATGTTTAATTAAAAGAATGTGGATGTTCTTCGACTATAACTGTAATAGTTAAATAGTATAGGGTTATTCTGGCGAGTTGGGGTTCTGTTTTGTGTTCAACACATATATATGGAATTGTTAACTCAGTGGTGACTGGGAACGAGTTGTAACAAATTTATTTTGATTCCTTTATAATTATTTAATAAAACTGTGGATAGAAATTATATACTTAGAACTATGTATAAACCTACTGTAGGTTTTGTCTTCCATATAAGGCATTCTTTTCATTTGTTTTCCGTCTGTCAAGTGAAAGTTGTAAGGCTACGGCCGTGTAGGGTTTATGGACTACTCTAAGGGAGAATATTTAAAATGAAAATAAATATTATTACTGTGTATAATTATGAAGGTTGGTAACAGCCAATAATGGTTGCATTCGTTGACAGTTTCTATGTGTGTTAATATGGTTGTCTTGTTTGAAACAACTCTGTCAACTCTGTCATGATAACATGGCTAACAAATTAACACACTAGGTTGAAGGGGAATAGTACTCTACAGTTTCTATGTGTTTGTATTTGACTACTGTGTTAATGAATAAGATTATATGGAAGCTTGTAACAATGAAATATTGTTACAGTCACACCCTTTAGTTAGTCGATAGCTGTCAATCATATTCTGAATATAAACAATATAATAATATGAGTTTTGTTTATCTGTTAACTCGATACAAGTATGACCTGTAACTAAAGCTGACTGAAATATGAAACAAATATATGTATACAGGTATATTATTCTAATAGGAAATATCTCAAAGTAAAAACTAAGATTTATCTATATCTATTCTTATGACTGTTTAATAGCTATAATTCTGGAATATCTACTGTTTAATATTCTATCTATTATTTAACTATTAACAAGAATTCTAGAAATACATAAACATGGTATTTGTTAACTGTAACAGTAGCAAATATGTGCTACATAGGATAATTACTCTATTTAAATAAAAGTAGGGAAAATTCTAAAACATCTGAGTTCTGTAATTTATACCAAAAGAAAATACAAAGATTGATTTACTGAAATTGAATACAGTCAAAACATAGTTGAACTAGTCTATTTCATATGAAAATTATTTAAACTAACAGCAGGAAGAGTGACAGAACCTGTAGCTATAGTAGACAATAACAGCAATGGGAGGCTGTTCCTCCCTACCAATTCCTGGAGAGTGCCCAGACAACACTTCTCAGGACCCCCGAGCTTGCTCTGGTCTAACTGGCTGGAATCTAGGTACGGCCAATAATTCCCTCAGCCCAAGCAGCTATACTGGAACCAAGTTACTGCAACTTCCTGTCTCAAAACACTTCCTTACTGATTTTCCCACTACCTCAATGGGACTCCTGAATAGCATTCACCTGAATGTATTCTCCCTCTAGAACAATTGCTGAACCCCCAGCTCAGTTCATTGAGTAGTATTTAAAAGATTTCCTAGGTCTTAGTTGGGCTAACTGTCATTAATGAGCCACCTGCTCAGATTCCACTTTCTTGGGGAATCATGACCCCAAAATATAGGGAAGTTGCCACCTGCAACTCAGGAAGTGTTTGAGGATGCTGCCACTTGTCTTTTGTCCTTCCACCTAATTCCATCCACCAGTTAGACCAGTAACCTCTTTTAACAGCTCTCCCATGCTGTTGTCTCCATAATTTATTTATTAATAATAATTATTCAGAATTTACATTCCATTTCTGGAGACTCTGTTGAGTCATCCATTCCTACTTAGCATTAAATTTAACATAATGTTCTCAGGAATATTAAAAATAATTACATTATTTTAATAAAATTGGGGTATGTGACATACACACCCCCTTAAAATGTAACATCGTCCTCGATGTTACTTATTCTTCTGCTTCAGCCACCTGCTGGAATAGATGGGGATATGCTTCCCGCATCTTACTTTCCAGCTCCCAGGTAGCTTCTTCAGGACTAAGGTGCTTCCATTGCACCTTCACTTGTCCAATTATGCGGTTCCGTAGAGTAATTTCCCTCCTCCCGAGGATACAATCCGGTTCCACCAGAACTTCCCCTTCTGGTTCTACCTGTACAATGTTCCAATCAATAACATGAGTAGCATCATGAACATACTTTTTCAAAACAGAGATATGAAAAACATTGTGTACTTTTAAATTTGGCGGTAATGCTAACTGATAAGCAACTTGACCAATTCTAGCTAAAATTTCAAATGGACCACAGTAACGTGGTGCTAGTTTTGCACAACTTCCTAATCTTAGGGAGCTCTTCTTTGGTCTTACCTTGATGAACACATGTTCACCTACCTGGAACTCTTTAGGAGTTCTTTTCAAATCTGCTTGACTCTTTTGCCGATCCTGGGCAATCTTCAAGTTTTCCTGCACTTGTTTCACAATCTGTTCCATTTCTTTCAATAAATCAGGTCCTAAAACTAATCTATCTACTGGATTACTCCAAGAGATAGGAGTGTTGCATTTTCGTCCATACAAAACCTCAAAAGGACTAAACTTAGCTGATGATTGATAGCTGTTATTGTATGCAAATTCGGCTAAGTGTAAATAATCCTCCCACTTACCTGGTTGATCTTTAACATACATCCTTAACAGATCTTCTAATATTTGATTAACTCTTTCAGTTTGTCCGTCCGTCTGAGGATGGAAAGAGGTGCTGAAATTCAAAGTGGTGTTTAACCCTTTGAACAAAGATCTCCAAAAATTTCCTGTGAATTTAGGATCCCTGTCTGATATAATGACTTTTGGAATACCGTGTAACCGAAAAATCTCTTTTAAAAAGATATCTGCTATGTTTGCAGCCTTGTATGTGGTTTTAACAGGAATAAAGTGTGCTGATTTACTTAATTTGTCTACCACTACCATAATCGAATCATTCTGATGTTGATTTTTGGGTAAACCCGTAATGAAATCCAGGCTGATTATTTCCCATTTCCAGCTAGGAATAGGTAAAGGTTGCAGCAATCCAGCTGGATGTTGGTGTTCTGTTTTTACTTGTTGGCAGTCCAAACACTTAGCTAAATATTCGGCAGTTTCAGATTTCATGTTAGGCCAAAAATATTCTTTTCTCAACATAGTGACAGTCTTTTGATAGCCAGGATGCCCGGAGTAAGGGGTTTTATGTATTTCGTCTAAAATTAACAACTGAACTGTAGGTGCATTAGGGATATACAGCCTGTCCTTAAACAACAAAAATCCGTTTTCGTTTAAACTATACCCTTTTATCAAACTTTCTGTGGGTTGTTCTTTGGCTGTAATTTGTAAATGCTGATAATTTTCGTCTAATTTTATCCCTTCAGCCGGCTGTTCATTTAAGTCAGAGGTATAAGTGCTGCTAGCTGATATAAAATTCAGTTTTGCATTTCTGCTCAAGGCATCAGCCACCTTATTTTCCTTCCCTTTTATGTGTTGGATTTCAAAATCGTATTCACTTAGGAATGCCAGCCACCTGGCTTGTCTTGCATTTAAATTTGGCTGGTCTAAAAGGTATTTCAGACCCTTATTGTCTGTTAATAAGGTGAATTTTCTGCCTATTAGGTGGTGTCGCCACATCTTTAAAGCATGAATTACAACAGCTAATTCTAGGTCATAAGTGGCATAATTCTTTTCATGGATTTTCAGCTTCCTAGATTCGTAAGCAATGACATGTCCTTCTTGAGTTAGCACTCCGCCTAAACCATCATTACAAGCGTCGGTGCAAACTATGAAATCTTTATTTGGTTCCGCTATTCTAAGAATAGGTGCAGTTGTCAATAAGGTCTTAAGTTTCTTGAAACTTTCTTCGCATTTCGCATTCCAATCAAACTTCTTGCCTTTCTTTTGCAAAGAAGTGATTGGGTTGGCTATTTTTGAAAAGCCTTCAATAAACCTCCGGTAGTAACCGGTAATCCCCATGAAAGATCTAACGTCCGTCACATCTTTAGGTACTGGCCATTCTTCAATTGCCCGAATCTTTTCAGGATCAACTGAAATCCCTTCCTTAGTGACTACATGTCCTAAGTACTGGATCTCGTCTTTGAAGAAATCACACTTACTGAATTTTGCAAAGAGCTGTTGTTCTCTCAGTTCTTGTAAGACTATTCGTAAGTGTTCTTTATGCTCCTCCTCATTCTTAGAATAGATTAAAATGTCGTCGATGAATACAACAACAAATTTGTCTAAGTACTTGTGCATTATGTTGTTCATTAAGCACATAAAAACAGCTGGGGCATTAGTAAGTCCAAATGGCATTACGACAAATTCGTAATGTCCGTACCTTGTTCTAAAGGCTGTTTTGAAAATATCTTCTTCTTTAATTCTTACCTGATGATAACCCAATCTCAGATCGATCTTAGAGAATACCGTAGCTCCACGTAGTTGATCAAACAGATCATCAATACGAGGTAACGGATACCTGTTTTTGATTGTCATCTTGTTTAGTTGACGATAATCTATGCAAAGTCGCATAGTTCCGTCCTTCTTTTTAACGAAAATCACTGGTGCTCCCCAAGGGGATACACTGGGTCGAATATAATTCTTGTCTATTAACTCCTTTAACTGAGTTTTCAACTCGTTAAGCTCCAAGATATTCATAAGATACGGAGCTTTTGAGCTGGGAACGGCACCTGGTACCAGCTCAATTGTAAAGTCTAGCTCCCTCTTAGGAGGCAATTCTGGGATTTCCTCAGGAAAAACGTCAATAAATTCATTGACTACAGGGATGTTCTCTACTGTTTTCTGGTTGCTTTCAGACTTATCTGTCTCATCTGTAATAGCTACAGCATAAGTCTTGCACCCTTTTCTGACTGCTCTTTTAAGTTGTAAGGCAGAAATCTGCCTAACTATGGTTTTCCTAGGGATACCCCTAACAGTTACAGGCTGTCCACTACTGTCTACACACCTAAAAGTTTTGTCAAAACAGTTTAAAACGACCCTATGTTGTTCCAACCAGTCCATTCCGATAAGTATGTCATAAGAGCCAAGTGGTAAGATGTTCAGTTTAACTGTAGTTCTAAAATCATTCATGTTTAAGATGCATTCTTTTACATAACAGTTTACTTTCTTCTTTGCCCTAGTAGCTAATTGTACAGACCAAGAATTATCAAACCTTTCAACAGTCAAATTACATTTTTCTACCAGCTGAGGTGAAATATAACTAAGACTAGCACCTGGATCTATTAATATAGTAACTGGGGTTTTGTTAATCATACCTCCTACTTCCACCATGGAAGTTTGGTAGTCAGCCTGGCGGTTTTCCAATGCTGCATTGATTCGGGGCATAGTTCCTGCAAAATCTCCAACCGTCATTTCATCTTGAACAGTATGAATATTGCTGATTTGTTTCTTTCTGTTTGGGCAGACTGAAGCATAATGTGGCCCATTACACTCCCAGCACTTGACAGGTTCTTTTCGCTCAAAATTTTTGGTGTAGTTTCCATGGTTATTAGGAGTCTCTTTGCTGTTTTTATAATTGTTTGAATGGCTGACAGATCCATTTTTGTTTCCTTGGAAACTTTTACTATTAAAGTGGTTCCCGTTTTTACCATTCTTGAAACTTTTATGGGGAACAAATTCCTTTTTCTTGTACTCGATCAGATTGCTGTTCTTTTTGGCTTTCCAGCTGGCTATCCCCTCTTTCTTTTTATTCTGTTCGTAACAAAATTTTTCCTTGCGCATAGCTTCTTCCAGTGTTTTGGGGTTGTCATATTCAATTCTGTCCTTGATATGATAGGGCAGGCAACTAAGAAACCGCTATATTTTTGGTTTCTCTTCGACAAAATACGGTACATAACGCAACAGACTTAAAAATTTACTGTTTAAGTCCTTCATCGTCATAGATCCGAGTTTTAGTTCATAAAATTCTTTGGCCCTCTCTTCATAATACTGCTCGGACATGAATTTCTTCTTGAAGTATCTTTTAAAGGTACTCCAATTAACTTCTCTTTCTTTAATCCCTTTGACCCTTTTCAGATCTTGCCACCATATGTCCGCCTTTCCCGAGAGGTTGTAGATGGCCATTCGTGCCTTTAGCTGATTTGAGTAGTTATAGATCTGAAAATATTTTCTCATCCCGGATAACCAGGATTCTGCCTCTTCTCCAATTTCAGCTTCTCCATTGAAAGTTGGGGGCTTTATCTTCTTAAACTCCCCGGAAATCTCTTCATAAGGCCTGTACTTTTTCCTTCGGTTGTGCAGGTCAGCTTCACTGCTGTCACTGCTAGTGTGATAACTGGGTTGTCCCTTTCTTTCTTCAGATGAGGAACTGCTGTCAGATTTAGCTGGTTTTTTCCTTTTTGACCCTCTTTGATGACTAACTTCTTCTGAGTCAGCTGGTTTGCTCCTTCCTTCAGTCTGAAAATTTTCTATCAATAGCTGATTTAACTGCTCCTGAGTCTTTAGAATTCTTTCATTATCCTTCTTGACTGTTTCCATTTCTGTCTTTAATCCTCTTATGGTCTGCATCAGCTCAGTGGTGTGAGCAATTTCCTCTTCTGTCTCAGGTTCTCTTGACATCTGTCTTGTCACAGCATTGGGAGATTCCTCCTCAACATATTCTCCCAGTTTTTCCATACCTGTCTGTAAAATTCGGAAAAGAAAAATTTTCTGTTCTGTTCATGAAACCGAAATATATGTTAGTACTTTATATAAAAAAAAAAAAATCTTCTTTTATGGTCACTGTTTGCGGAAGTTTAGTGGAGTCACATCCAAGCCTAGTGTCTGAACCTGGCTCTGATACCACATGTCAAAACCCGAAATTTCTGAAAAATTTAAAATTTTATTTATAACAATAAATGTTAACTAAATAGTATTTCTGGTCCTGTTTTAATTTCAGTAACTAACGTAATCTGTTTAAAAGACTCTGTCTTACTAAAAATTTGATTTCTGAGATTGTAATTAATGACTGTTTTGTTTCAAACTGCAAGGGAAGAGCTAGTCGTAGCTGACTGGCTTACTTAGCTTCCGAGCTAATGCATAAGTCGTCTTCTGTTTCTCAGGTACGCTGGTGAAGTAAGGATCACTGTATTTTAAACTTGGTAAGCATCAATACTCCCTGTACTTTAAAACTTTAAAGAAGATTTATTTACTGTTGCAAGTTGTAGTGCAAGACAGTGAAGTTATTCTCATGAACTTACACTTGAATTAAGATTGATAGTCTGCCTCGACATGATATATCTTATTCGGATAGTATCATCAGGTTTTGCGATGAATTACATTGTTTCCGTTATAATTATTGTTTTATGAATATGACTCTATGTTACTGCTGTAACTATCACTGGAACAATTGTTTGTATCATAATTATTATCTGCATAAAGCGACTTAGCATCATGTGATATGTTGTCAACTAATACCGGTGATTATTGTTGTGTTCACGTATTATTAACGTGAGTTGAAAAGGTGGCGCCTCTAGCATTGTTCCATTATATTAATCTAATATCGGTGTCCAATGTCTACTTAGAGTTTAATTTATGTCACCTGACTGTGCCTTGTTTTTAAACTACATTCATGGTGTGAACCAGTAGAGGAATTTATATTTCAGTATCTTCATAATAGAGATTATTATTCTAATTGTTTACTGTTTAACAATAGTATTAGTAGAAAATATGATGATAGTATATAATGGCAAATGTGTATCTTGTCATATAGACTTGGCAACATTTCAATGTATTAAGTAACAAGGTGTTTTCAATTGAAAGTTGACTACCTTATTGCTTACATAGGAATGTAATATGCTCATGGCATTAATCTATGGCTTGGTTTCAATATATAAATAATATAATGATTGTGCAACAATCATAATGTTCCCATACGTTGGCAAACTTTATATTCAATATGGTGTTAAGGTTGTATCTATCATACTAGGTTAAGAGAAACTCTATGGTTGAAGTTGACTATATCTCGTTCATATCATTGTAGGGAATATACATACCACGTACCTTGGAATTATTGAAGGTTCGATTGCAAGGCATGCACTAATTGTTGATTGAATGTATTTCATATTGTATTTCCATACGTTTGAGTTTGACTTGTATCTATGCAATGATTTTTGAAATAGATGAATAATGATTTGGATGGCAACTGAACTATATGGTCTCGACCCATATTACGTTGATATATTTCAATGCTACGTGGTTAACTCTCCTCCATGCATTTGGTGATATATAAGCTGTTATCGAAACCCTACCAGGTTATTGTCTTTGCCTCCGGGCTCGGGTCCTAAGGGTGAAACCCTCCATGTCTGGATTTCGTCGTTGGGTATTGTAACAAAATGCACAGTGTTGTGGTTCTGGTTTTCATGGTTTCATTCTATGGTAGGATAAGTCCTCGGCTCTGCTGATAGCGTTTGCTACAGTTTCATTGTTTCGTGGTCTCGTTGCTCCTTCTTTGTTTAAGTCCCAGCTACTTACAGTCCTTCATTGTGCTGGTGTGGTTATGAGGCAGGGTTTTGCTAATGTCTTTAAGTTATGAGAGGGTTGATGCATTTATGTTTGGGGGTGTGCTTCTCGACTGGTTCAATCCTAGCTTGAGGGTTTCGTCTGGAATGTTACCTGTCGTGGCTGTCAAGAAATGTTATGAAGGTTTCCCTTGCTCGCCCACCTGATGAAGGTGATGGGGTTTCACTGCTTGTTCAACTTGTGGCTACCGGTTGTCCGCTGTTACATTCCTCCATGGCTCAGTAAGATAATAATCATGTTTTTTTTTCACAGTTTTTATGTTTTGCAATTATTAATTAGATTTACGTTTGTATTACTACCCTCAGCATTCAATAAGGTGACTAAAAATCCCTCGGCATCCGTTAATGTGCAGGTCACGCGGCTCTGAAGGTGTACACGGCTTTTATCACCAACGCTGGCTCCTCCGGGTAAGCCTGGTTATCCACGGCTGTCTCTTCCTTTGCTGGTTTTGTGGTTAGGGTTGAGTCTTGGAGGGAAACTCCTGTGTAGTGAGGTCGTTAACGACTTGATGTCATGGGTGCAGTCATCTGTAATAAGTTGTTTTGTTTGAAATGAGAAGGGGTTTGAAACCCTGTTATGTTTATGGAGAGCCATTCACGGCTCAGACTGTATGAGGCCAGGGTTTCTGTTAATGTACTTGTAATTGCTAGGCGTAGGGTTTTATCCACGCTGTTTAAATTAATATTTAATATGATAATAGGCCTGTCATGGCCGTGTTTCATTTTTGTGTTTTGTTAAAATATTAGAATGTTTGAAATGTAGGGATGAATGAGTTCTTCGATACCTGCAATGGATGATAACTCTACTGTATGGAGTTCATGTATCGTTTCTCTGTGTTTTCTTGGATTTTGAATGTTTAATTAAAAGAATGTGGATGTTCTTCGACTATAACTGTAATAGTTAAATAGTATAGGGTTATTCTGGCGAGTTGGGGTTCTGTTTTGTGTTCAACACATATATATGGAATTGTTAACTCAGTGGTGACTGGGAACGAGTTGTAACAAATTTATTTTGATTCCTGTATAATTATTTAATAAAACTGTGGATAGAAATTATATACTTAGAACTATGTATAAACCTACTGTAGGTTTTGTCTGCCATATAAGGCATTCTTTTCATTTGTTTTCCGTCTGTCAAGTGAAAGTTGTAAGGCTATGGCCGTGTAGGGTTTATGGACTACTCTAAGGGAGAATATTTAAAATGAAAATAAATATTATTACTGTGTATAATTATGAAGGTTGGTAACAGCCAATAATGGTTGCATTCGTTGACAGTTTCTCTGTGTGTTAATATGGTTGTCTTGTTTGAAACAACTCTGTCAACTCTGTCATGATAACATGGCTAACAAATTAACACACTAGGTTGAAGGGGAATAGTACTCTACAGTTTCTATGTGTTTGTATTTGACTACTGTGTTAATGAATAAGATTATATGGAAGCTTGTAACAATGAAATATTGTTACAGTCACACCCTTTAGTTAGTCGATAGCTGTCAATCATATTCTGAATATAAACAATATAATAATATGAGTTTTGTTTATCTGTTAACTCGATACAAGTATGACCTGTAACTAAAGCTGACTGAAATATGAAACAAATATATGTATACAGGTATATTATTCTAATAGGAAATATCTCAAAGTAAAAACTAAGATTTATCTATATCTATTCTTATGACTGTTTAATAGCTATAATTCTGGAATATCTACTGTTTAATATTCTGTCTATTATTTAACTATTAACAAGAATTCTAGAAATACATAAACATGGTATTTGTTAACTGTAACAGTAACAAATATGTGCTTCATAGGATAATTACTCTATTTAAATAAAAGTAGGGAAAATTCTAAAACATCTGAGTTCTGTAATTTATACCAAAAGAAAATACAGAGATTGATTTACTGAAATTGAATACAGTCAAAACATAGTTGAACTAGTCTATTTCATATGAAAATTATTTAAACTAACAGCAGGAAGAGTGACAGAACCTGTAGCTATAGTAGACAATAACAGCAATGGGAGGCTGTTCCTCCCTACCAATTCCTGGAGAGTGCCCAGACAACACTTCTCAGGACCCCTGAGCTTGCTCTAGTCTAACTGGCTGGAATCTAGGTACGGCCAATAATTCCCTCAGCCCAAGCAGCTATACTGGAACCAAGTTACTGCAACTTCCTGTCTCAAAACACTTCCTTACTGATTTTCCCACTACCTCAATGGGACTCCTGAATAGCATTCACCTGAATGTATTCTCCCTCTAGAACAATTGCTGAACCCCCAGCTCAGTTCATTGAGTAGTATTTAAAAGATTTCCTAGGTCTTAGTTGGGCTAACTGTCATTAATGAGCCACCTGCTCAGATTCCACTTTCTTGGGGAATCATGACCCCAAAATATAGGGAAGTTGCCACCTGCAACTCAGGAAGTGTTTGAGGATGCTGCCACTTGTCTTTTGTCCTTCCACCTAATTCCATCCACCAGTTAGACCAGTAACCTCTTTTAACAGCTCTCCCATGCTGTTGTCTCCATAATTTATTTATTAATAATAATTATTCAGAATTTACATTCCATTTCTGGAGACTCTGCTGAGTCATCCATTCCTACTTAGCATTAAATTTAACATAATGTTCTCAGGAATATTAAAAATAATTACATTATTTTAATAAAATTGGGGTATGTGACACCTTCATCATATTTCTAATCATTTAGGCGGTAGAGTAGATGCACTTTAAACCGCCAATCCATATCCTATGTCGCCGGCCAAATTGTAACTTGTCATGCTTGCTAACACCACGTCTGCACTTATAGCACCTCCGACCTTTCAATTTCATCACCTCTATAAATTTGGTGGTTGGCCTCTTTAGCCTCCCATTTCAAGTCTAATACAAGAAGCTGGAAAGGTTTGATGGTTCCCGCAAAGAAAACCCGTCTTTGTGCAATGGTGATGGATGTCCTCGAAAAACCCTCGGACCCGAGAAAAACACAATTTTGACAGATGCGAAAAAGGGAAAAAGGCTACTGAATCCCCCATACATGTCTAGACCCTCCTTATGTCACCTAAATTCGGGTATAGACCGTCAAAACCATTTATCAAGTGACTTTAAACCCTATCCCTGTAATGACTTTAACCCTAACCTTCACAAAAACAGGTTCTCAACCTGCTTTCTCGCCGCGAATGGACTCAGATTTGCTAACAAAGGAGGCTATAAAGCTTTAACTGTCATGAAGAGGCCGTGAGAATGACTCCTTCTATCACTTTCTTCATCCTCCACATGCCTGGAGGCTTCTGACCCCGATAGGCTCCAAGACACAAATGTCAACCTCCATGTGCGTCTTTATATATATAATTCTTTTTCTTTTAAGCCACAGTCTTCTTTGCCAGCCTTCCACCTCTCTCCTCCGTCGATCTCTTGAGCAAATATCTAGATCGTTAGATATGCAGCTCCCTCTTTAACTGATTTGACAACCTCTCACATCCACCATGGGATCATCTCTTTATGATCCCATCCACACCGTTCATCTTGGCACCATGTGTCCATGAAATGGTATTGCAAACACCCAAAGCAGTCTCCAATGCTGCTTTCCTTACTTCCGACCAACCATGGTACTGACATCTGTCGAATGGTTTCATTCGTCACAACCACCATTTCCTCTATCCAGTGTGCTTCTTCTCGATGCGACGATCATCAAGGACCATTGATCCTCCTAGGACAATATACACCTTTTCTTCCGTCACATTGCACTCACCAATGTGGGACCTGTTAGCACTAGAATTGTGCTAAGCCTTAGAGAAAATATTTTGTAAAGGGAGAAGGAGTATTCAGAGACCCAGTCTTCTAGGGAAAATTGGGGAACTGAAGATAGGAAAATAGGCCGGCAGTAGACAGAGGTAGAAGGGAACGACACAGAGTAAGTCACCCCCAAAGATCCACGGCCTTGAGTCTATGGCGCAAAAAACTAAACATAAATATTGCAAAAGTGGAGAAGGTGTTAACCTGTGGGAAAAGTCCATAGAAAATCAACGGTGTAGAACAACGGGAACCTAGATCTATGGTGAGGAAAGGGTAGCACAAATCCAACATACGTGGAGAAAGGTCGCGCTCAAGATCATCGCGGATGGATTAAACGTTGCGCTCTTGGCAATGGCTTAGATCTATCAGGAATGGATCAAGGGTCGAGGATAGTGGCGGTGATTTTTATCACCGGTAGGTTAACCAAGCCCAAAATCTCCGCGGTTGATAGGGGCGTTCCATCCAACAGTCAGATTTGGAACTATGTGTGACAAAATGGGAAGCCACGGAAGCAGAAAAGCTGCGGTCCTAATCTGATCACCAGTTCCCACATGAGAAAAGGATGTCTCCTCCAGAGGTTAATGATGGCCACATGGGCTAAGCCACCTCAGCATCATCAGGGGTCCTTTCTGTGTGATCCGAAATGCAAGTTCAAACATGCATTGCATCAGTCCTATCGTTAGTCATCATGATAAATCATTTGGAAGGTCTAAGTCAGAGAATCATGACAGCGTAATTCGCATGGAGACGTCGTTGCTATTGGTCATTATAAGCCTGATTCTCTGGGCCTGCATCTTACATCGAATTCCAAAGGGTGGTGAGTTCATCTGTTTGGTTATTTTTTGTAGGCAGTATCATAGACATGGAGAGAGATCAAGGGACCGAGATAATATTTGCACCAGAACATGTGCTATCTGAGATAGTGGAGGAGTATACTCTCCCACCTCTTATGGTTTCTGTCCAAGTGGAAGACAGTTTTTCCAGAGAGTCAGAAGAGCCCGAGACACAACAGCGGTGTTGGAATTTGCTGCAACAAAAAGGAGGAGAAGCCCACAAGGAAGAGGAGTAGAAAATCCCCAAGGATGAAGATGTAATACAGGACTAGACCCTCCCTTTTGAAGAGGTGCTCCCTGTTTCCCCACAAAAGGAAACCCAAACAAATGTTCCCTTCGACGTGGGTGATTTCCTCAACTGGTATGATCAAGTGAGAGCTCAGAAATAAGGTGACGGCATTCTTACATCCTTTGCCTCCCACTACCCGAAAATTCAGTTTTCTTGGCTATACAAGTGTGCTCCTGGTTTCCAAGTTTTGAAGAGACTCTGATGTCGTGCAAGCTCATTTTTGGAGAGCCAGCATGGAAAATGACAGATTAAAGGCTCAAAGACGTCAACTAAGGGAACGATGAACGATGGAGGCTGCAAAGCTGGAGCTGTCAATTTTCTGTTTTGCTTCTGTTAAAGTAGTTAGTCTTATAGTAGAATAGGCCAGTGAATGTAATAAAGTGGTTAGGCCTATACCGCATGTGTTTGTTTTTAAGTTGTAACGGCGAAATGCCGTAGTTAGCTGTCAAGTAATTACAATTGTTTTTCGTTCAGAAGAGAGTCGAGCCTAGAGCTCCAGGGACCTCTATAAATTCATTGTAATTAAAGACAGAAGGGTTGAAAAATCTTGTTGAAAACCGTTATGGGAATTTTGTATTGCTCTGTAAGACATTTTCGAGTTATATTTTGAATAGAAATTGCAGAGCCAAGCTAATGTTTATAGGGGTTCTTGTGTAGCTGGTCTTGTAGTCTGTCTTTCCTCTTCTATGTTGATTGTGTATCCCTCATTGTTATTTCCATTTTGTGACATTCTTCATTGCTTGGAGCAGTGTGATAGTTAAGTAGAATTCATGAAAGTATGCTCTGCTTATCTTTTCCAAGTATTTCACCATTATTTTCTCTGCTAAAGTTGATGTAGGATCCATTAATATATGCCTTACGTCAATGGGTTGTTTCTTTCCCCTCTGTCTCATCAATTAAATTCACTTCAACTATGAGTTGTTTATTTTCTTGCTCCTGTGTTAATGCATTTGTGAAGCCCTCGTGGATAAGTTTTTCCTGAGTTTTATCTGACGTGACTCCATTTCCCAAAAGAGAGATTCATATGTTTCAGTCGACGACGTTTAAATCATTTGTTTTCCAATAGAAAGTTGATCTTCTATATTGTTGTAATTGAATATCCTTGATGATGAATGCTGGTGTATGTTTTCATTGTTGACACCTTTGATTATTCCAGTCTTTCATATGTTTGTAGAGAGAGCCCTCTCATACTAAGCTGGGTCAGTAGCTTAAGTCTAAAGCTGGTTAGTGGTTACCCCAAATTTCCTTCTCTCACAACCTTGGGGGTTAATTTGGGTGATAAAAGAACCCTTACCCTTTATCTACATGGCCCTCCTTGACTCTCCTTGGTCGTCCACATGGCCATCCACTTGCCTTTATGTCTCGAAGGTATCGCATGCTCCTGAAATGGTATTACTTACTGCCCGCCTTACCATGCGACACTGCCTCCATCTGCCACTTGTCTGGAGGTATTACCCATCGCGACCGCTTGTTCCTCTATTCCCTGCGCAAATTGACTATGCAACGCTCAATGATAGCCGCTAATCTCCCCCTTTCCCCCATCCAATGGTGTGAACCTGCCCGCAGTCTACCTCGCGCATTATTTCCTTTGAACTATAGTATTTGGCCCCCTTTCTTGGTCATTTAATTTCATTTTAATGTTTTCTTTGCTATGACTTTGCCCTTCCTTGTATATTTAACACCCCCCATCAACCTTTCTTAAAATTTAGCACTTGGACATGAAAATAAAAGGCATTTGGGCTTCCTCCAGGGAAATTTTTGAGATACCTCGTTATTCCACCTCCATATCTATGCTATAAAAATCAGTTGCTAATAGATGGGATTCAAGAATTCTTTAGAGTCCCACGCCTTTAAGGTTTGATCAGGTTTCCCTCTGATCCGATTGATTCGCCTGAGGATTAAAGCACCTCTATCCCACAGAGAACAAGAGAAAGAGAAAGAATCCAAAAGGTGTCCAATAGTCTCCTCCGAATTGAGATGGAGAATACAACGTGAAGGTCCCAGGATCCCTCGCTTCCTCAAATTTTCACTGGTCATGATTCTTTTCCACATCACTAACTAGCTGAAGACCCCAATTTTAGGAAAATTGTTCATTCCCCAAAATTTTCCCCAAATTCTATCCTCCTCTTCATCATCCTCAATACGATAAGCATAAGCCTCTTTAATACTTAAATTGCCTCTCTGAGAAGACCCCCACCAAAGCTTATCAGGGGCATTGTTGATCCTGATAAATATTTCCTGCAAAGTTGTCTCAAAGTTGTAAAGGGTCTCGACTGAGGTGATGCCTTCCTAGTTACCACAGTTCAACCACTTCCGATATCCTTCCTGATCGGGAGGCTCCCAATAGTGGAAAAATTTGGTTTTACCATCAACCAACCCTCTTTCCCTAATTGTCTGCCACCGAGGATCATCCCCAAATCTAGGACGATGGTTCCATGAATCATCCCAGAAATTTTCCCTTTTCCCATCATGAACCTCCCATAAGCAGAATTTTTGGACAAGTTTTCGACCAGAGAAAGGCTTAAGCCAAATGTGAGACCCATTCTTTACCTCATTTTATCTGATCAGCTGCCCCTGCTCTCTGTCCCTGGCATATTTAATATGCAACAAACGAGCCCATTGATCAGTACTATGAGTACACCACCTCCACCAAATTTTGGAACCATAAACTTCACTCAGAACCTCAGTATCCCTGATGCCCAGACCCCCTTTTTCCTTGGGTTTGCAAATGTTATCCCATCCCACCAATGCAAATTTTTCCTTAGGTTCCCTACCTCCCCAAAGAAAATTTCTCTGAAGGCCCGGAATCTCTTTAAGAATAGATTTGGGAGCAGAGAGCATCGAGAAAAGATAAACCGACATGGCTTGGAGAATAGTTTTGACTAAAATCAAACGGCTTGGAAGGTTTAAGGGACAAAGCATCTAGCTAGCCAATTTTCTCCGCATTCTGTCCAATATATCCTGCCATGAAATCTTATGGATTGTTCCTTCAGCCAACGGAACCCCAAGGTATTTAGAGGGGAGAGATCCACAGGAAAATCCAACAATTCTAATAATGTTTCACTGAGTGGGACCATGAGTGTTAAAGAAGAAAACCTGAGACTTTCCAGGGTTAACTTCCACCCCGATGCCTTCGCAAAAAGTGCAAGGATCTTTTTGAAGGCACGAGCTTCTTGGACTAAAGGGTGCCCCATTAGCATTGTATCATCCACAAATTGTTGGTGTGTCTGCTTCTCTATACCCGCATGGAGTTGAAGCCCCCGGATCCCTCCGTCCGTAGCTTGGGACTGCAGAAGCTTGCTTAGGACTTCCGCCATTAAGATAAAGAGAAAAGGGGACAAAGGATAACCTTTCCCAATACCTTGAGAAGCTTGCAGGAGTTTGGATGGAGCTCAATTAAGGAGAATAGAATAAAAAGGAGTGGAAACCAGATTCATGACCCAAGCCACCCAATCCTTTTTAAAACCAAAAGCTTTCAAGATACTCCTCAAATACTGCCAATTGATTTTATTGTAAGTCTTTTCTATGTCTAATTTTACTAGCATGCCCGGTTTCTTAGTCACTTTTAAGGAATGCATTGGTCTCCTGAACTGGGATAATGCCATCAACAATTTGTCTTCCTCCCACAAAACCAGATTGTTCAAGGCTGATAAGAAGGGGGAGAAGAGGCTTAAGCCAGTTGGCAACAACCTTCGAGATGATTTTATAGATCAGATTGCACAAGGCTATCGATCGGAATTTACCCGGAGAGTCAGCACCTTCTTCCTTCGAGATACGACATAAGAAAGTGGCATTCAAATATTTTAAAACCCCCTGACTGCACTGCTATTCCTCCACAATCTGATGCACATCAGCCTTGATGAGATCCTAGAAATGATGGAAAATTTTAGTAGTAAGCCCATCAGGGCCAGGGGATTTCCCCATAGCCATCTTGTTCATCGCTTCCTCAACCTTCTGCATAGACACCGACTTACTCAACAGCTCATTGTGCTCCCTTGTCACTAGATGAGGGTTAAGGCTATATATTTTAGCTATGTTGTGGCCGCAATCCATCCGATCTTCTTTAAGAACAGCCTCGAAGTATTTAATTAATTCTTCTTCAATTTCTCCTCTGGTATCAACTTGCTCCCCATTGGATTTACGAATCTTAAGGATTTTAGACCTGTGACGGTTTTGGACCACCGTATTGTGAAAGAACTTAGTGTTCCTCTCCCCTTCTTGCAGCCACTGATTGTGAGATATTTGTTTCCAATAAATATCCTCTTGCCATTCACGTGCTTCCCGGCATTCCAAAAGGTTTTTTTCATGTTCCCTAAGATTCTCATCCCATCCATCCTCCATGCCTTTTCGGTGATTGAGCTCTAAGTCATCAATCAATTGCTTTTTATCCTAGAAAATGTTGCCAAAGTCCTCCCTATTCCAAGTGCAAATCCTAGACTTCAGGGCCTTCAGTTTTTGCTGGAATTGATACATGCCAAAGCCCTCTAGGGGAATCAACTCTTTCCACCACTGTCCCACCAAGTATTTGATATCTTTATGTTCCAACTATAATTGTTGAAATCGAAAAGTCCTGAAGAGTAGAGTATTCAAGAGATCCCATTTCAGACAGACAGGCCAATGGTCAGAGCCTGCCGAGGGAAGGACACTGACATTGACTTCTCCCAGCCCATGTGCTATATCCTCAGCAGCTAAAAATCTATCAAGCCTTGACGTAACCAAATGATTGCCATCCCATCTATTCTTCCATGTATACCAGCCATTCCCAGTTTACACATCAATGAAAGGACTACGACCGAGAACATCCTCAAATATTTCTTGGAATCTATCCATAATCCTTCTTCCTCACTTTTTCTCATTAAGGGAGGTGATGAGGTTGAAATATCGACCAAATTTACACAACCCCTCCTCATCCTACACAGATAACCAAGAGAAGAAGTGAAGGAAGGCATCCTTATGCGGAGCTGCACTCGGGCCATAGATATTCACCAAAGTACCAGACACCCCCGAATCATTCACATAAAAATATGACATTAGCGAAAACCTGTCGGCCCTCGAATTGGAAAGCGAAATGGAAATGGGACGCCAGAGATTGGCCAGGTCTTCGGCCATGCCATTGGCATCAATTTCCATAACCTTACATCCTTTCCAAATTTTTTGTCCTACTTTTTCCATTGTGACAAAGGAACATTTAGTTTCCTGCAAAAAAAGAACATCAGGTCTTTCCTGCTTCACCTTTCTAGCTAACGTTTTTAGTTTCCAGGGATGATTGCACCCCCTAATATTCTAAGAGACAATATTCATTTGGTAACTTTGTTAACTTCGGAAAAGGCCACCCTGATCGTCGGATACTGACCGGACTCAATTAGTTTAACGCCAATTTTTGTTATTCTTTGCTTGTTAGATTTCCTTCCACGTTTCAGGTCCTCAGCTGGAGATTTTCATTTGTTCCCCGACTGCAAATCGGCCATGACTCCTAATTTATGGCTAGCCTTGGATTTGATGATCGCATCCTGAGGGAGCTCCAACTTTTGTCTGGATACATATCCCTTCCCCCTTTTTTCACATTTCTTCTCAATCGCATCCAGATCTAATTACCCCATATCTAATTCTTCCTCGCCGTCCTCTTCGATCACTATTGGATGGTTTTCCAGGATATGCTCTTAGATCTAATTTTCCATAGCTTCATCCTCAACTGTCATCATTGGTTCTTTTTTTCCTTTTCTGATCTCGCCCTCTTCGCTGACCTCCTGCAAGATCTGAAATGGATTCTTACTGGTCGACCCATTGTCTACCATTTCCTTTCCTTTCTGGGATTGGTCACCAGATCTATTCTTTTTGCGCCCTCAAACCTGGGTAAACCCCTCCTTATCCTTATTTCCTTCAGTCTCAGATTGAGATGAGTATTTTGCCAGAATTGACTGTGGGCAATTTCTGCCAAAGTGGCCATATTCATGGTAGAGTCTGCATCTGAAAGGTAGTTGCTCATAATCAATCGGCTGGATCCACTCTTCGTCCTGCGAATTCAAACTGACAGCTTCTGGGAGGTCCTTAGAGAGATCCATGTAAACACAGATCTGGGCACAAGCAGTATATATTTGATGTTTTGTTTGTTCTGTGACTTTGACGAATTCCCCAAGCGTATTGCCTATATCTTGCAGTATTTTTGGGTCCTAGAATTCACATGGAAGAGAAGAAATCTGGGACAACTTTCATATCCTCCATTTCCGGGTTGAATCGCTCTTTCCAAGGTTTGAAAAAAATCCTAGCAGAGAAAAAGAAATAGGGGCCTCCCTCCAGCACTCTGTCTCTATCTTCTGCATTGAAGAAAACAAGGTGAAGAAACCCTTAGCCCCCATATGTAAATCATAATGCCCTTTCGGGTTCCAGGTGCTTATGATCCACCTGAACAGATCCTTTTCCTGGGGCCAGATACCAACGAACTTACCAATTAGGGCTTTCTCCTTCCACAGGTCCACTTTCTCTCTTACCTTTTCCACATGGATCTAGATGGCTAGAATAGTTGAGGATTTTGGGAGGCATCCCCCTGACCCATCTGGTGCTTGGCTCCTTGCTCTCGATCACTTGCGTCCCCCATCCTTACATCATCTCCTCCTACCACCGGCATCACTCCCGCAGATGTCATGTCCTGAGGCATTAGCCAGAACAGTTGCAAGGGATGCGGCCCCTACTGCGATGATCCATAACAGCTACAGGTCTCGTGCGACACACCAAAACCCTAGCTCTCCAAAAAAATCCTCCGTAATTTCCTTCAATCCACCTGATATGAAATGTTATTTCTAGAACCGATATCTTCTCGTTAAATAGAACAATCTCAGGTCAACTTGGAAGTTATTGAACATGTTCCTCTAGGTATGCATATACTCAGTTCATGATTTCCAAAGATTCGATAAGTTGGTTGTGATCTGAGTGAATCCTCCTTCTCAAGGCTTCTAGAACAATGGGTTAAATTATGTTCATTTTAAGATCCCCCAACTATGACCTCCTCACCAAGATCATCCTATATGTCAGTGAATTAAGGGTATTCATAATGGAATCCCAAACTTGCATCAACTACAAGAAGATTCACTATGAGATCAAACAAGCTAGCCATGAAACAATTCACCTTAATTGGAGGCCCAAACGAGACACTAGAAATAGAGAATTTGGAACATAAATCTTGTAGAGAGGGATGAATTTCATGGACCTAGATAGATTTCATAGACTCCTCACTGTCAGCCATCGTTTTTATCACCAAAACAATTAACCAAATGCAAGAACCTTTCGTATCCCTTACAAGAATGAAGGCCTTAAATTCACTTATGCAAGTTTGGAACCCATGATGGGTGGTTAATTCCTTTCATGAGTCCCTCTTAACTTCCTTGACACTTTGGCGATGTCTGTCCTGGAATATTTTCCCCTTCCCAAGCATCTATCCACCACCTAACGTATGCTTCATAAAGGTTATAATGTGCCCCTTTGCATGACCACATAATGTTGGTGAGTTTACCTTGTTCCTAGGTTTTAAATACACGGTATCCACTTTCTTCAAGGTGGATGTTATTCTAACACAATCAATCCATGTTGTAGCCTAATTCCCTAGTTTTCCAAGTCATCTACTTCTTCGTTATTTTTTCACTTTATGTGAAACATGAAAATGGATTTTTGGAGGAATATTAGGATTCTCTTATATAGTATCCCACAATTTAGGTCCTTACCTGTAACATACCCATTACTTGAAACATTTTATGTTTGAGAAAAACATTATCTTAACTTTTATTGTAAAGTTTTATATTTGGCCAAGTGGCCAAGGATGACTGTAATTGCACAATATTATTATTTAAATAAAATAAAATAAAATAGGAGACACTCACCCAAAGAGACTGTTGAAAGAGTGTTTACTGACCACTAGGTGGAATGGAATCTAGGGTAGAAGGCAATGGACAAGTGGCAGCATCAGGAACTCAGTAACTAGCTGTTGTTATGGGACAACTCCCTTGAATTGTGGTGAAAGTTCCCTGAAATATGGAACTGGAGCTTGAGGCTCATTTATTTGGAAACTGACCACTAAAATACCTAGGCATCTTTTTAATCCATCGAATTTGAGCAGAGGCTCACACTTTTTCTGACGAGAAAATTTACCTTCTGGTTTTTCTGTATGTACACCAGAGATTCGATGAGAGGAAGCTATGTTTTGAGCTGTATTGTAAGTCTGTTTCACTTATGCTGAGTGCATAGGTTTATTTTGAGGTGTATGCAAGTATCCATTGATTGCTAGAAGTACAACTTGAGTGCCTTGCTTCTACACAGAGTCTTCTACCTAGTGGTTTAGTAAACAGGCTCGGGGGTCCAAAGGAGCAAGTGATATTGGTTGCTTCTTCTAGAGAAGATTGGGAGGAACATGCCTCTTTGGGTGTTTGTCCACCCTATCGAATTATCAAGTTCTACTTGCTATTTTATTTTCTAATGGTTATAACTATTTGCTTTTATAACTGTTGATTTATGATTATTAGCTGAATGTTGTTAGTTATCATCAGACAGATTTAAGTGCCTGATTTTTCTGAACTGTATATTAATTCTGTAAATAGTTGAAGAAGTTTCTTGATAATGATAGATTAAAATGCGTCCCTGCATTTTTCCACACATTGTCTTTGTGTCATACTCTAGTGCAGGGAAGAGTGTTTAAAGATAGCTCTAAATATTGATGCACTGTAAATAAATTCGAATCAAAGATTGTATGTATGCACATAGATTAATATTAGAACTATCTAAATTTCCTGTTCATTTAAATAAGATTCTATAGTACAAGATTTCTGTTAAATAGTATATACTCTATAAACAGTATGAATAGGACAAAGTTCTATAATGTTTCATGGATAGTTTCATTCATAACAGTAAACCTGTATTCATTATAAAAAGATTGTTTTAGGGTTTTAAGACTAAAAACAATGCTTTCATGTTTTCATAAATCATCATAAATAAACATAGAAAATTAATGAAAAGGAACAACTGAGTTCTTAATTAGCAATACAACTTATTCTAGTATCGAACTATACTTACAAATATATTACAGAGAGTATTCGCTTAAGTTTAAACAATGATTACACAAAACCCTAATAAGGTTGAAACATATAGCATAGATTGTCATAAACCAAACATGATTTGAAATTACTATAAGTAGATCGAAACCTTATAAGCCTACCATACAGTACTACTAATATTAGTACTTATCAGTTCATTTAATTATCATTGATACTATACTTTAAATAAAACGAATAGCAACTATTAAATCTGACGAATGTTCCAAGTATCAACCCCAACTTTAGCTATTCAAAACAGTATTAAGTTAACTTTCCATCTTTCATGCAAAAACGAAATAGAATTACTCATATAAGGTCCGAACACACAAAGATTGTTCCACACAGTCTAAATCTTACAGGTTACACCACGAATTCAGGGATTTGAAACATGGACTAGCTCTATAATTAAATTACCAGTCGGGTGAAAAAATGAAGATGGGTGTCTATTTTGGGGGGTCTCGTGAGAAAATAATTCTGGTTTTTTCATGTTTTTCAACTTCGGGCGAACAAAGTGATATTTTTGTTTAAAATTTCATTTTGCAGTAAAAAGAAAACTTTTATAGAATTATGTTAGCTTTCTATTCATAATTTTTTCAATTTTTTTTTATTAAGATTTGATATGTCGATTTCGCAAATGTTTGACAGTGTGTTCTTATAAAATGAAAAGACTACAAAATAGTTATGATTTGTTGCGCCACTAAAATCGTTGTTAGACTTGTTTTTTGCAAAAACAGAAAATGCTACGACAATCTACACACAATGTACTAGTGCCTGATTATAAGTTTGTAACTAATGGATCTATATACTAATTATTATATTTTTTTAAAGTCGATCAATGGGGAAACTCAGTCGATTTTCAACATATTTTTTTTGCGCCACTTTTCTCTCAATCCGCTCTAAAAGTAAAAATACAAACACCCTTTTGAAGTAGACACGCCAATTAAGATTCCCACATTTTTTTCAATTTTTTTGGTGCTGTATTTTTTAAGTTATGGATTTTTCTTTGCACCGTTTTTTTAAAGCGTTGAATCCTAACTCGACACATGTTACGAAAATAAAACTTAAAAAATATCACTTCTTATCTATATACAACAAAATTTATACCCAAGTAAAGTAGATTCAATGATGAACCTATTGGTATCAAGTCCGACATTCGTTTTGTTGTGTAAGAGGTGGTTTTTCCCTTTCGAAAATGAAGAAACCTGAAAATTATGCAGAAATGTGAATCTTTCATGTTTCAGAGAATATTCGGCCGAATAAGTATTCGGCCGAATAAGTATTCGGCCGAACAATTATTCGGCCGAATAACCTTTTTCCGTAACGACACCGTTAATTACAGCGAAGGTTATTCGGCTGAATAATGAAACGGAAATAAAAACTCGTCGGCCGGAAAATAAAAATAAAAATAAAAATAAAAATAAAAATAATAATAATAATAATAATAATAATAATTATGTTTTCTATACTCATATAAATAAACCTAAAATTAATTCATTATTTTCGCATGTTTTAACTTCGCATATTTTTTGTCAAACTAATTTTGAAAGGGTTTTCAAAGAAGACATTTTTTGCAAAAGGAGGTTTTAACAAGGTATGTTTCTTTCTTTCTTTTTTCAAAAGGCACATTGAAGGAGTTTTTTTTTCTAAGTCATATTTACAAGGAGTTTTTTCAAAATATTTCTTTTCTTAGATATGTTTGCAAAGAAGACATTTTTTGCAAAATGAGGTTTTTACAAGGTATGTTTCTTTTTTTTTTCTTCCAAAAGGCACATTGAAGGAGTTTTTTTTCTAAGGCATATTTCCAAGGAGTTTTTCAAAATATTTCTTTACTTAGACATGTTTGCAAAGTGATTTATGCAAAGAATGTTTCTTTCCAAGGAGGTTCTTTGCAAGGGTTGTATTTAAAAAGTGTGTATTCCAAAGTATTTTTGCAAATAAATGTATTTTTCCTTCTTATTTCTTTGAAAGGGATTTTTTCAAAGAGTTGTTTTGGTAAGGTAATTTACAAATGGTTTTTTTCCAAAGTAGTTTTGCACTTCTTATTTATTTGAAAGGGGTTTTTTCAAATAGTTGTTTTGCTAAGGTATTTTGCAAAGGATTTTTTTCCAAAGTAGTTTTGCACTTCTCATTTATTTAAAAGAGATTTTTTCAAATAGTTGTGTTGCTAAGGTATTTTACAAAGGGTTTTTTTCCAAGGTAGTTTTGCACTTCTTATTTCTTTGAAATGAGTTTTTTCAAAGAGTTATTTACTCAAAGTATTTTTGCAAATAAGTTATTTTTTTTACAATGGTTTTTTCCAAGATATGTTTACAAATAAGTTTTTTTTCAAAGTACTTTTTCCTAGTGGCTTTTTTCGTAGATATTTTTTCAAAAAGGTTTTTTTGCCAATGATTTTTACAAAAAAGATTTATTTACAAGGTGTTCTTATTATTTTCCAATGGGTAGGTGATTTATTGTCAAGGAGTTTCTTATTTCTTTCCAAGAAGGTTTTTTTCAAAGAAGATTTTTGTTCAAAGAGTTTTTTCAAAGGAAAGTTAATTCCAAAGAGATCTTCTTCAAAAGACTCTTACAAAATTTTTATAAGGTGAAGTAAATTTCAGTTCATGTTTTTATAAATTCCGTAAATATTTTTAAATCTTAATTTATTTATTTTTACTATAAAGTAATGATTCTTTAATTTATCATCTATAGATTAAACAATCATGGGAAATAAGAGAAAACGTAAAAAAAGGTGATCGTAAACGTGATGATGATGGTAATAGAGAAAAACAAAATCTCAGATATATTGCCAAAAAACAAAGGGTTGCCGAAACGGAAAAGAGAACTATTGAAGATATAAATACAGATTTACATGATAATGTTGAAGAGATGGAAATTGAAAATAGAGTACAAGAAGAACAAATTGAAGTTGAAAAGACCATTGTAGAAGATGTGAATAGTGATTTACATGCTAATGTCGATGAAGTCAATATTGAAGATCAAGTTCAAGATCCAAAAATTGGACCTGGTATGTATATATCATATATTTTTCAAATTCATTTTTTTATAATGAATTTTATTTTTGGATATATGTTAAATTAAATTTAACTTGATGTATAGGTACTTTTACCATTTATGATGAAATGTTATGTAGTGCTCTGGTTTTTACAGCAGAGCACTAAGTAAAATTTCTCAGTTAATTATCTATGTATTAAACTTTAATCAAGTGTTTGGGAGTAAGTTTCCAAAAATTACTATGCTTCTAAATGATATTTAGTGTATTATCTTGTTTTTATCAAACATATATTCTCATTAAAAAAAAATGAACTAACATATCAATATCTTCTTTTCAACAATTTGTTCCAGCGTAAGAATATGTTTTACAGTAGTAAATGAGTAAATCGAAAGTTATATGCATGTTTAGAGTATGTTTTTGCATAATAATCAAATAACGTAAATAACACAGAAATTACCTGATGCTGATGCTAGCCGTAGGTTATAGCAGGTTGTATATCCTCTTAGATAGCCAAAATGAAGTGTCCACCCTACCAACCAGCTGTTATCTTGCTGGCCCTTGGAAATCAAAGGATTTCCAAGCCCCCAAGCCCACAATCTGATAATCCCGAGAGCAGTATTCACTTAGGTTCTCCAATCTTTTCTGTTCTCAAAACTTCTTTCTATTCCCCAAAAAAAAACCCCCTCTCTACTCCAAGCTCTCCCCCTCTATATACTTTTCCTTCCTCGAAAAGACCTTGGGCTTACTCCACCACCCCAAACTCCCCCTCTCGAGCCCCTCAAACATTTACTCCTTTCACCAGTTCATTCATACACGTTTCTTTATAAAAATGTATAATTAATTACTCTCATGTAAAATTTATTTGGTTTTGGATTGACGGTCATAAGTATTTATTACGGTGGGAATTATCACCCAAAGGTTATCCATTCGAGACAAAGTTTATTAATTACAAGTCTTTTCACCAAACCTTGTATTTATTGTTGTTAAGGTAATTAATAAAATATTATATAAATAGTTGACCCCTTTCAACTTGGACATGGCGTGTCTTAAGGGTCTACCTTATCCGTCGAGATCACTTATCTTGAGATTTGAATTCTACGATTCATATTGAATAATTAAATAGTAATAACCCATTTTCCATCACATCATGTTCATTCCAAAAATAGTTATCCTATTATGTCTAACTTAGAAATGTAAAATAATCACATTCTAATCATTCATTAATCAATATTTAAATTTTACCTATTTTGCAATTGTTATGACATGGGTAGTAATATTTAAAATAAATTTTAAGTAATAATATTAATTAAATCTCCATAAGGTAATAATAATGGTGAATTTAATAAAGATGTCTTTTACTTCATTTGTTTATCACATGAGTACCCTGACATCTACATAGTATCGTCGTTCTTCTAAACAAAGCACCCTTAAGTGCTTAAACAACCTTACTAATTAATTAAAAAGTACCATTACCTTATTTACAACAATTCTCAGACGACAATGTTAACTGATGACACTTGTCTCAATTGTATATCACAATGTTTACCAACGAGTAATGCATAGCTTAATTGACTTGTTTTACACATCTTAGATAACTTTATATCCATTATCTGAATTCGGTCAATGCATGATTAACCTAATTACTTATGACAACTTATACATTTATTCAATATGTTAAGTGTTTGTATATCGATACTAGTGTACATGTGCAAGGTGTGCATGCGTGGCCAGCGTATGCATAGATCATAAATGTACTATAGACAAACCCCATCCCGCCTATGCATACCTGCTAACTAATAGTAGTATTTACCCCCATGTAGAAGAACAAACATAATATATATAGTACAATTACTTCAACATTCTCAGTTATTTAACAGTTAGTTCTTTACAATTTCACATCATTATCTTTATCTTTACATTAGTTTAATCAATCATGTACAAGGAAGGGTTCCTACTACGACTAACTCGGAATCAAGGACTACTAAACCCCCAACAGTACTAACTAACACATCCTCCCATCATAACCTACGTCCAACATCCTCCCTATCCTTCCTCTGCTAGTACAAAAGTGGATGTCGGACTCACCGATCTGACCACATAGAACTTGAGAGCGATAACGTCGGCTGAACAGCGGACCTATCCTCCCCTAGCAGGCATCCAACCATCGTCATCACAACAACATGGAGAGCGTGTCTCAGCACGGCCCTCCCACGACCTCGGGTCTCATGGAAACATAGGGTGGGAAACACATCCATCTCTATCAACATACTGGTCCTACGCCCTTATCAACTCATACTTTACTGCTATCGGGATTATCAGTTTGTGTTATCGTATCCTCATTTTGGCTGCTAAGGTTTACTGCATGAACATGTTTTTCCTTTTCCAATATATATCAGATCAAGTAACTGGCTATCCCATAGCCCTTGTGTCCTGTAGGTTAGTATTTTGCAAAATACAAATTTATAGAAATCATTTCCCATTGATCGCCAATTGATCCATGTTATCAAAAATCATTTTATTTCATGTAACCTTTTTAGCTCATCATAGATGCGTATGACATATAACACTTCAATAATTCATATAAGAAGATGGTATCCACGTACCGAATCGTATATTTCACATTTCATTAATGAAAACATATAAACATATACTGTAATCATAAAATAAAGAAATCATATGATAATCATGACATCATAACCACATAACATCGTAACATCATAATCATGGTGAAATCATAAAACAGAGTAACATCATATAATGAGGTCCATCATATTGTAATATAGTTTACTCAGTCGAGCTGAGTTCAACAGAATATATAAGAAAATAAAGTATGGTGTGTCTAACTGATAAATATGCCTAATCAAAATATGGGCGTTACATACATCCACCCTTCGGGAAACTTCATCCCGAAGTTATGGTCAAAATAGTGAGGGAAAATCTCGATGCATGGTCTCTGCATCCTCCCAGGTAGCAGACCCTGGGCTATACTTGTCCCATTGGACCTTAACTTGGTCCACATGGCGACTACGGAGCTGTCGAACCCTACAATCAAGTATACGTAATGGTTTGACCCTGAAGGTTCCCTAGTCCGAGACCTGCAATCCCCTCCAATGAATTTTGTGAGTCTCATCAGCTATGTAATGTCGTAATATAGAAACATGAAATACATTATGAGTTTTATGCAAGTGGGGTGGCAGCACAAGACGATAAGCAACTGGTCCGATTTTCTCAAGAATCTCAAATGGACCTATAAAGTGAGGTGACAACTTGGTACCCTTCCCAAACCGAATGGTACTTTTATTTGGTCTGATGCGAATAAATACACGATCCCCTACTTCATAAGTTCTATCTGATCTGTGTGCATCAGCGTAACTCTTTTGCCTATCCTGTGCTTCCTTCAGCCGCTGCCTAATCTGTAACACTTGCTCCTCCATTTCCTGAATCAATTCAGGCCCAATTAAAACTCGATCCTCTAACCTGTCCCAACTAAGTGGTGTCCTGCACGGCCTCCCATACAATGCCTGATATGGAGGCATACCAATGGAGCTGTGATGACTATTGTTGTATGCAAACTCCACTAAAGGAAGATATTTCTCCCACTGTGTCTATTGATCCATAACATACATCCTAAGCATGTCCTCCATCACTTGATTTACCCTCTCTGTCTGTCCATCTGTCTCGGGGTGATAAGCTGAGCTTAAGTTCAACTGTGTCCCTAATGCTGACTGCATGCTTGTCCAAAATCTGGAGGTGAAATTAGGGTCTCTGTCAGATATTATCTTTTTAGGAACTCCATGAAGACGTACAATCCCGTTTATGAATACCCTTGCCACATATGTCACATCATAGGTGTCTCTGACTGGAATGAAGTGAGCACTTTTGGTCAGTTTGTCGACTACCACCAAAATAGCATTATGTCTCATAGATGTGAGTGGTAATCCTACAACAAAGTCCATGGAAATGACTTCCCATTTAGTCATAGGAATATCATGCGGTTGTAGGAGACCGGCCGGGTGATGATGATCTACCTTAACTTGTTGACACTCAAGGCATTTCGAAACAAAATCCACTACATCCATCTTCATACCTGGCCAGAAGAAGAGTTGCTTCATGTCAGTATACATCTTCTTCACCCCTGGGTGCGCACAGTAATGCGATCTATGGGCCTCTCTAAGGATTGTTTCCCTGATATCACCTTCCTTAGGAACATACATCCTTCCTTGATACCGCAACAATCCATCTTCCTCGAGATGGTACCCATCATACTTCAATTCCTGTTCCTTTCCATTCTGAATAGCTGAGGTTACTTTTAGATACCAACTATCACCCAATAGTTGTCCTAGTACCCTTTCCCTCAAGTCAACCTTCAAGGGAATTAAGGAGAAAAGTCTCGGCCTTCGTCTTAGAGTGTCTGCCACCACATTCTCCTTTCCTTTGATGTAAGAGATACCAAAGTCATACTCACTCATGAAATCACTCCATCTCCTTTTCCTAGCATTCAAATCCCTTTGGGTAAGATGTACTGCAAGCTCTGATGGTCGGTTTTAAGGGTGAAGCTTCTACCAACTAGGTAGTGCCTCCATAATTTTAGTGCCAACATTACTGCTGCCAATTCTAGATCATGCGTGGCATACTGCTCCTCATGAGGTTTCAACTTTCGAGATGCATAATATATTACCCCACCTTCATGCATCAACACCGCTCCTAGTCCTTGCTTCGAGGTGTCGGTGCATACCATGAAATCTTTATCCATGTCAGGTACCCACAAGATCGGTGCACTAGTCAACAATCTTTTTAACACTGTAAAAGCGGCATTGCATTAATCGGTCCATTCATACTGGATTCCCTTGCGTTGCAAGGTGGTAATAGGTTTTGCAATTTTAGAAAATCCTTC
Organism: Larix kaempferi; assembly: GCA_027924585.1. Taxonomy (NCBI): domain Eukaryota; kingdom Viridiplantae; phylum Streptophyta; class Pinopsida; order Pinales; family Pinaceae; genus Larix; species Larix kaempferi. Next base: position 151,026 of record BSBM01001098.1, on the reverse strand, counting down.
CACAAACCTCCTGTAATAGCCTGCTAACCCCATGAAGCTGCACACCTTATGAGCATTCCTTGGAATTGGCCAATCTTCAATGGCCTTTACCTTTTCTGGGTCTACAGAGATCCCTTCACCTGAGATGATGTGTCCCAAGTAGTGAATCTCTTTTTGGAAGAAGGAACACTTTGATAATTTACCATAAAGTTTATGTTCCTTTAAGCATGTCAAGACTAACCGCAAGTGTTCCTCATGCTCCTTCTCATTCTTAGAATAGATAAGAATATCATCTAAGAAGACCTGAACAAAGTGGTCCAAGTATTTTCGGAAGACACCATTCATGAGGCTCATGAATACAGCTGGAGCATTGGTCAAACCAAATGGTACCACTACAAACTCATAATGCCCAAATCGAGTTCGAAAGGCAGTCTTAGGAATGTCGTCTTCCTTGATCCTCAACTGGTGATACCCTGATCGTAAATCAATCTTTGAGAAGACTGACGCACATTTCATTTGATCAAAGAGGTCATCAATTCTTGGTATGGGATACCTGTTCTTCACTGTGGCTTTGTTCAAATCTCTGTAATCTATGCACAATCGTAGAGATCCATCCTTCTTCTTAACGAAGATCACTGGTGCTCCCCACGGCAAGATACTAGGTCTAATCAGTCCCAAATCTAGCAACTCTTTTAACTGGATTTGTAACTCACGGAGCTCTGGAGTTGTCATTCTATACGGAGTTTTTGAGATAGGTTCTGCACCAGGTTTTAGTTCGATTGTGAAATCGAGCTCTCTTTCTGGAGGTAGTCCTGGCAATTCCTTCGGAAAGACATCCTTGAACTCGGAAAGTACTGGGTAAGAATTCAAGGAAGGTCCTTTACTATCGCTCACGGCCTCCACTACGAACAACTAGCATCCTTGTCTTAGGCACCGCTTAGCTTTCACCATAGAGATGAAACGGAGGGATACCTTCCTCTTCAAGCCTTGGATTTGAATTGTCCTTCCCTCGTCATCGAGGCACAACACCTTCTTCGCATAGCAGTCTAAGAAATCTCTATGGCCTTCTAACCAATCCATGCCAATCATGAGGTCATAAGTCCCCAAATTGGTGACATAAGCATCCAACTTAGTGGTGCACACTCCTAAGTCAACCTCACAACCTCTCACTTTAAGACCTACTGGTTGCTTAGCTCCTGAATCCATTTCAACCAGTTTGAAATCATCGTGCTCGTAGGATGCCAACCCACATTTATCTAATGCAAATGGTGAAATAAAACTATCAGTTGCTCCCGGATCAAACAAAATTTTAAGTTTGACATTGTTTACTTTACCAGTGGATTCTACTACGGTAGACTGATGTTCTGCTTGGTGGTTATGAACCGCTGCATGAATCCGATGACTGTTACCCGAACTATCCATGGGTGCTTTTCCTCCCCTATGCCCGCTGCTTGACTGACCCTTGGGACAGTCTCGCTGGAAATGAGGACCTCCGCATCCCCAACAAGAGAGATTGGGAGGGGCTTGCATGTTGCTCGGAGGAATCCTCTGAGATGAGTTCCTTCCCCTGGGTCCTCTAAAACCCCTTGCTCCTCTATAGGAACTTCCCTATGTACGTCCCTGGCTTTGGTGGGTTGCGGATGATGCCTGCGAGATTGAGTTAACTGAAGTATTACCCCTTGGTGTGAACCTGTTACCGTAAGGAGGAGGTCTAGATTGTCCTCCCCTGAAGTAAGGACGTGATGCCTTCCCTGAAACATACCGATTGGTTCCTGTCAACTTACTACCCCCTTTTCCATCTGACATATTAGCTGCATAACGAGCATACTCAACTGCCATGGCAACTGAAGTTGGATTCCACATCCGCACAGCAGCTCTAATCTTTTAGTTAAGTCCATACACAAAACGCTCTACATGACAATCATCTGCATCTAGGTAAGGAACATATTTTACTAGTTCTATAAACCGAGATTCATACTCCTCCACCGTCTTGTCTCCCTGTACTAAGGCATGGAGTGCACCTGCCTGTTCTTCCTTGTAATAATTTGGAAAATACTTCTTGTGGAACCTCTCCTCGAACAACTCCCAAGAAGTTGTAAGAGGAGTAAGGTGCAACTGCTTCTCAAGATCTGACCACCAATTCAAAGCATCACCTTTAAGCTGAAAGATGGCCATCGTAGCCTTGGAACTAGATGTGTACTCATTCAATGCGAAGCATCTCTTCATGCCTTCCAGCCATGCTTCGGCATGCTTACCGGGTCGTGCTCCTGAAAACTCTGGAACCTTTATCTTTTGCAACTCCCTTGATATGTCTTGAAGCAGTTCCAGTCTTGGGCCATGTGCCCTTTCAGAGTTCTCTTGACTCACTTGAGTGGTTTCCACCTCGACGGCCCTTTCCGACTGCCTGTTCATCGTGGTCATAATAGCCTCCAAAGACCTCATTATGATCTCCATTTCTGGTGTTGAGGTTGGTCGTGGCGGTGTTGGAGGCGACGACGGTGGCGGAGGTGGCAGTGACGGTGGTCGACCTTGACCCCGACCTCGACCTCTGCGTGTTATTACCATGATAGTTCCTGTGTTATTGCAATAAAATCATTTCCTTAGTTGTTCAATCAAATACACGCAGAACTAAAATGTAAGTATTCATACTTTATACCTATGCGTAAGGAATAGCTTGCATTATGGGATAACAAATTGTCAGGATTAACACAGTAAAATCCACAATCGTTTTTATTTAAACAATTTTTGTCATGGTGTTCAGCTAGTCATGCTGATCTTAACGGTGTCTTGTTTTTGAGATTTCGGGTCTCTCTCATCCCTTCGACTAGGAGTTGAAATCTCGGCAAATTTTATATTTTATTTTATTTTATTTTTATTTTATAAGAAATCAAATAAATAACTAGAATTTTACTAATCCTAACATGAGATGTAAACCATAATTAATTAAACCATAATTCATATTAATTTTTAATTCTAATTATAATTCATGTAATAATCACTAAAGTGAAATTATGGTTTTGTTAAATTTTAATTAATTGATAATTGTGCTAATAAATTTAACCAAATTTAATTTCGCCAAACAACAAAAAAAAATAACTTTAAATTATTTTAAAGTTTTCGAATAATTGACAACATTGAATTATAATAATTAATTTAAATTTTTAACAATTTTAAATCAATTACCAAATTTAGATAATTTTAATTTGTTCGAATAATACTTACCTACCCCTAAGATCTTCATGGGCCCGTCGCGCCCTTGCATGAGGCCCACGCGTCCTCCTACTTCCATGAGAAGAAGCATGAAGGCGCGTGGTCTCTCCACGCACCCCACCGCCATGCGAAAGTGGGGGAAACCCTAAATAGGGTCAATCCCCAAGACGCGGCCATTTCCGCCCTCTCTCTTGGAGTTTTAGCTCTGCAACTCTTGCCGAACTCGGCTGCTAGGCGTGGTGGAGCTATGGGTTCGTTTAGTTCAGTACCAAAATGGTCTGGTCTGCATCTGCATTGGTATTCACATTCTCATTCATTCAAGTGGGCGTTTGATTTTTGGTTCACCTTGATTACTATTTTAAAAGTCGAATTGTCTATCTCGGAATGTCACTAGTCTTTAACGGACAGTTACATGTGGCTCTTATAATACTCTTATGTTCGTTAGCCAGCAGGAAAGAATCCATCGTTAGAGTCTTTGAAAGAATTAATTCTTTCGGCAAGGAAGGAAGAGCGAGTTACCATTCTCCCGGTAAGAAATCAGTCTATTTGAAACCATTGTGTATACTGGTTCTATCAGCTTTCTACCGGCACTAAAGAGTTAACAGTGGAAGGAAAGTCTATCTTAAAACTATAGGAAGGCCAGCCATTCACCAGGTACTAACAACTCTTGGACTATTATCTATTTTATTTAACATTAGGAGGAGACCGGCAGTGGCTATGCTCTCGGGGTTGAGCGCCTGGCTGGACCTGTAAGTAACAAAGGAAGGCTGTGCTCTTGTGTGAGCTTAGCGCTTGGGATGTAGTGCCGTGCGTGGTGGCCCCCCTTCGACTTGGCATTCAGTCGCTTGAATGGGTGGGAAATGCCCTCACAGAAAAGTGCTATGAGAGCAAGGAAAGCAGGGAGGAGGACGACGCGTTTATTAACGGTTTCGTTTCTGCATTGTAGCAATGGTGCTTCTAATTCCTATTTTATTATTATTATTATTATTTTATTTTCTTCTGTTTGTTAATTTTTTTTGCTATGAAGGAACTTTCGAATCTCTGTGTTCGAATGAAACGCTGTGTTTTCTTCTTTCATAGTTTTGAATATCACTTTATTCATAGCTTAGGTTTTTCCCGAGCCATCGCGTGCCAGTGAAAATGACTGTACATGAATCCAACCTGTGATTCGCCCACTAACACCCAGACCTAATCGAAATTTGTTTGCTATATCGTGTAGTTCAAAGAAATATTCTGTAATTTTGAGTGCTTTTAGAGTTTTAGATGGCCGTTAGCAGAAGTAGTGTGCTACTTGTTTCGATGTTAGTGTTTCAGAAGGTACGGCGATTGGGAAGTCCTGGCGATTTCGAGGATTACCTCAAACTACATGGCCATCCTTATTTACTCTTTTCCAATGAAAGAAAATGGGTTATATTACTTGTACCAAGCCAGCTCGCGCGTTCTTCTTTCTCTCCCTCTCTATAACCAACCCAGAGGTGCTGGAGGATTGCCTCTTCTGCCATTACTGTTTTGCCCCCAAGGACAACTAGAACCATACTGAAAATCAATCATCTGCATGACTAGTTTTTGCTAAACAGGTTTTACAGTAGGGAAATAAAACTGCGGTACATATTTAAATAGATGTGGCATGAGAACAGATCAACCTACTTGTTAAATACTCAAAACAGGATACGCACACAAAGCACTCGAATTTTTTTTTTTTTTTTTTTCAGCAGCATAAATAAGGTGTCCCATAACAGAGAAGGCCATTAATCTTGCACATATTGATCAATGTACTGCGCCTTTCATCAGCAATGAAAGGAAAATCAAACACCGGAGTAAAAATTTTCGCAGAAGAGCCTTTCTGTAATAACAATAAAGAGTGACTGAAATACATTGGTTACAGAGTTACATCTCTTGCGCCTTAGCTCAAGTTCTTCATTTTCTGCAGTGACGGCTTTTCAGTGTTTATCTCAATATCGAACCCTAGTTGAACAATAAAGTAATTTTCTGTTTAAGTTTTTTTTTTGTTTTTGTTTTTTTGTGTGTGGGGTTGATGACGGTTGTAGCGATGTTCCATCCCTTAATGCAGTAATGGTTTATTTGAAATGTAATGAAATTTGGGATTAGATAATGGCGTTGGATAAAATTAACCTAGACTTCATTTAAAATCCCATAAATTTTATTAACTGTCAGAAATAAATGACAGTGATTTCCTCATTTCCTCCTACAAATTTGCATTTGTTTTTCAATATAAATCTCTAATTCTTTTAAACTGAGCAAATTTGCTCAATATTTTGTCAGCAACAACTATTAATTTCTATATAAAGCTCTTTTGTTTTTGTTGTAATTTCAATTTAAATTTCTTCTCTTATTTTTGTTCATGGATTCCCATCGCTCACTTAGCCATCCGCTTCTATGAATTTGCTGGAAGCCCTAAATAATTTGCATTTGTTTAGTGGTAGATTAATTATATAAATTATATATATATATATATATATATATATATATATATTATGTAATTGCTGTGATCGTTGTGCAGGTACCTTGGAAGCTGACTATGGCTGGAGGTCAAGTAGGTAAAGTGTCAATTAGATTTTATTGTTAACCATGACTACATGAAGCATGAATAGGCTTTTAGGTTCAAGAGTCCGAACAAGCGCTCTGATACCATCTATAGTGCTCTGGTTTTTACAGCAGAGCGCTAAGTAAAATTTCTCAGTTAATTATCTATGTATTAAACTTTAATCAAGCGTTTGGGAGTAAGTTTCCAAAAATTACTATGCTTCTAAATGATATTTAGTGTACTATCTTGTTTTTATCAACCATACAATCTCATTAAAAAAAAACGAACTAACATATCAATATCTTCTTTTCAACAATTTGTTCCAGCGTAAGAATATGTTTTACAGTAGTAAATGAGTAAATCGAAAGTTATATGCATGTTTAGAGTATGTTTTTGCATAATAATCAAATAACGTAAATAACACGGAAATTACCTGATGCTGATGCTAGCCGTAGGTTGTAGCAGGTTGTATATCCTCTTAGACAGCCAAAATGAAGTGTCCACCCTACCGACCAGCTATTATCTTGCTGGCCCTTGGAAATCAAAGGATTTCCAAGCCCCCGAGCCCACAATCTGATAATCCCGAGAGCAGTCTTCACTTAGGTTCTCCAAACTTTTCTGTTCTCAAAAGTTCTTTCTGTTCCCCCCCAAAAAAAACCCCCTCTCTACTCCAAGCTCTCCCCCTCTATATACTTTCCCTTCCTCGAGAAGACCTTGGGCTTACTCCACTGCCCCAAACTCCCCCTCTCGAGCCCCTCAAACATTTACTCCTTTCACCAGTTCATTCATACACGTTTCTTTATAAAAATGTATAATTAATTACTCTCATGTAAAATTTATTTGGTTTTGGTTGACGGTCATAAGCATTTATTACGATCGGAATTATCACCCAAAGGTTATCCATTCGGGACAAAGTTTATTAATTACAAGTCTTTTCACCAAACCTTGTATTTATTGTTGTTAAGTTAATTTAATAAAATATTATATAAATAGTTGACCCCTTTCAACTTGGACATGGCGTGTCTTAAGGGTCTACCTTATCCGTCGAGATCACTTATCTTGAGATTTGAATTCTACGATTCATATTGAATAATTAAATAGTAATAACCCATTTTCCATCACATCATGTTCATTCCAAAAATAGTTATCCTATTATGTCTAACTTAGAAATGTAAAATAATCACATTCTAATCATTCATTAATCAATATTTAAATTTTACCTATTTTGCAATTGTTATGACATGGGTAGTAATATTTAAAATAAATTTTAAGTAATAATATTAATTAAATCCCCATAAGGTAATAATAATGGTGAATTTAATAAAGATGTCTTTTACATTATTTGTTTATCACATGAGTACCCTAACATCTACATAGTATCGTCGTTCTTCTAAACAAAGCACCCTTAAGTGCTTAAACAACCTTACTAATTAATTAAACAGTACCATTACCTTATTTACAACAATTCTCAGACGACAATGCTAACTGATGGCACTTGTCTCAATTGTATATCACAATGTTTACCAACGAGTAATGCATAGCTTAATTGACTTGTTTTACACATCTTAGATAACTTTATATCCATTATCTGAATTCGGTCAATGCATGATTAACCTAATTACTTATGACAACTTATACATTTATTCAATATGTTAAGTGTTTGTATATCGATACTAGTGTACATGTGCAAGGTGTGCATGCGTGGCCAGCGTATGCACAGATCATAAATGTACTATAGACAAACCCCATCCCGCCTATGCATACCTGCTAACTAATAGTAGTATTTACCCCCATGTAGAAGAACAAACATAATATATATAGTACAATTACTTCAACATTCTCAGTTATTTAACAGTTAGTTCTTTACGATTTCACATCATTATCTTTATCTTTACATTAGTTTAATCAATCATGTACAAGGAAGGGTGCCTACTACGACTAACTCGAAATCAAGGAATAATAAACCCCCAACAGTACTAACTAACACATCCTCCCATCATAACCTACATCCAGCATCCTCCCTATCCTTCCTCCGCTAGTACAAAAGTGGATGTCGGACTCACCGATCTGACCACATAGAACTTGAGAGCGATAGCGTCGGCTGAACAGCGGACCTATCCTCCCCTAGCAGGCATACGACCATCGTCATCACAACAACATGGGGAGCATGTCTCAACACGGCCCTCCCACGACCTCGGGTCTCATGGAAACATAGGGTGGGAAACACATCCATCTCTCTCAACATACTGGGCCTACGCCCTTATCAACTCATACTTTGCTGCTATCGGGATTATCAGTTTGTGTTATCGTATCCTCATTTTGGCTGCTAAGATTTACTGCATGAACATGTTTTTCCTTTTCCAATATATATCAGATCAAGTAACTGGCTATCCCATAGCCCTTCTGTCCTGCAGGTTAGTATTTTGCAAAATACAAATTTATAGAAATCATTTCCCATTGATCGCCAATTGATCCATGTTATCAAAAATCATTTTATTTCATGTAACCTTTTTAGCTCATCATAGATGCGTATGACATATAACACTTCAATAATTCATATAAGAAGATGGTATCCACGTACCGAATCGTATATTTCACATTTCATTAATGAAAACATATAAACATATACTGTAATCATAAAATAAAGAAATCATATGATAATCATGACATCATAACCGCATAACATCGTAACATCATAATCATGGTGAAATCATAAAACAGAGTAACATCATATAATGAGGTCCATCATATCGTAATATAGTTTACTCAATCGAGCTGAGTTCAACAGAATATATAAGAAAATAAAGTATGGTGTGTCTAACTGATAAATATGCCTAATCAAAATATGGGCGTTACATGTTAGAAGACATTGATTGCGACAAATATGGAGAAAAACTACCAATACATGTTGCACGATATCGTGCTACAAAATTTTATGATGAAGTTCTCAAGGATTACTCAATAGCAGGACAAGCACAAATTTTGAGATGTTTATTAGTGTCCAAGAAGTTAGAAGGTGCTACATCATTATTGGGTATTCACAAAGCGACAAAAGAGTCGAAATTGAAAAAAAATGTGATGGAAAATATAGGTGATGCAATAAAAAAATTTGAAAAATCCAGGAAGAAAGATATCAGTGCTGCACGTAAAGCAATTCTTTCAGCTAGTACTAAACAAAAGCATTTGACAACAGAACTAGCAAAAGCAGTTGGAACCTCAAGAAAGACATTATACAAACATAGCAAATTCAGAATGCAAATAGATGAAAATAATGAACTTGCTTGCTGGGCAATTATTTGTAGACAACCTTACAAAGATAGATCGGGAGCAGGTGTTAAAGATATTATACGAGAATATTGGTTGGAACATGCTTGAATTTCACCAAATTCAAGAGATGTGATACGCAAAAGAATATCACCAAATGTATATTAAATCCAACCAAAACATATAATGGACATGACACAAGTATAATTGTTCAATAAATTCAAGGAAGATCATCATGGAATTAATATATCAATCACTACATTTGTGCAACAAAAACCATGGTATGTTAGATCTATTACTATATGTGATACGTGTTGTTGTTGTTATCATGTGCAATTTCAATTATATTATGACACGTTTCTTGAATTTGGTAAAATGTTTTGGACAAATTCACCACCTCCCACCACAATACGTGAATTCATATCTCAAATTTTATGTGAGAGAAATCACAATGAAGTATTTTATTGAAAGAAATGTGTCAATGGAAAACATTGTCATCATTGTGGAAATCTGGTGCTATTCCACAATAAATATCCTATAGATAATGATCAATCGTTGTCAAATGTAAATGTTGATTGGAGGAGATACGAATACATCAATTATAGTACAATTTCTAGTGATTCACATTCCAAAAGAATTGATTTGCTAGAAGACAAGATATACGTAACAGATTTTCTCAAAAAATTTGAAAGCAAAATTTATAAATACACCCAGCATTCACATAGAGCACGATGGCAAGATCTTCAATTCAAACAGTCTCGTGAAATTTTTCCACCCAGAACAATTTTGTCTGTGGTTGATTTTGCTGAAAACTATACATTTGCTGCACAAAAAGAGATACAGAGTGAATACTATCACTTTGACCAAGTTTTGATATTTGTCCATGTTGTATATAGACATTCTCAACAGGATTTTGATGGAATTGAAAGCACATATGACAATCGAGATGTGATTAAAGAATATCACTTCTATATCAATGATGATCGTACACACGATACACATTTTGTTCAACATTGTATAGAAAATATTTTCTATGATTCATTGAAAAAATGCAAAGTTAAATTCAATGAGCATTGGATATGGTCTAATGGATGTGCGGGTCAATTTAAATCTTCACGATCATTTTTTTGGTTATGTTGACTTCATAAAGCGTTGAACATTAAACATCGCTAGAATTTCTTTGAAACTGGACATGGAAAAGGTGAACATGATGGTGCAGGAGCATGCGTAAAAAGAGCACTTCGAAGATGGTAAATGAACTATTCTTCTGCATGGTTTCATTCAACTGCAGAGGTTGTCCAATGGTATCAATTAAATCTAAGCCATGATTATAATCAACAATCAAAAGATGTGCGCAGGAATGTACACTATTTTTTTAATTTATATTATTTCTTGAAATTTAAAAAAATGTGCACTAACATTTAAGTACATGTACACTAACATTAAAAGTTGTTCTTTGAAAGTGATTCATCATTTATTGTGTAGGTTTTTTTGGCGTGTTGGGGTCCAATATATAAATAGATCAATACCATATGACGCTAGCACCATACATGGGACTAGAAATCTTCACTCTATTCAAACAAAATTATTTCAAAACGTGTTTGCATTTGACAGTAGAAAGAAATCATGCTTTTGTCATATTTGCATTGAAAATGTTGAATCTATAGAAGTTTGTGAAAACATAACAAACAACTACATAAAAGCTTGGAAACACACAGAGATTAATCCAAAAGGAAAAATACCACTGGAAAGTGTAGAAGAGTTAGAATCAGAAGAAATAGCAATATCATCTAATGGCAATAGAATTTCAGATCTTGTTAGAGAAGGTAATAAACTTACTGACTTTTAAGTTAATTGTTCACTCTAGTCCATCGCCATAAGTATATAGTCAATTTAATTCATTTAAAAATGCTAACACCAATTATAATTTGCGCAGGAGATGTTTTCACTGTGATTGCACCTTTAGACAACAAAGAAAATGTGAAATATTATTTGATGCGATGCACTGAAGGAAAAATGAAGTTATTGGAGGACTACAATGACAACGGATTTACATACGAGAGATGATCCATCATTTTAAAAAGCTATTTTTTTCAGCAAACGCATATGACTAAAAATTATGTCTACTTTCAATATTATGAGCCCGATGTTATATGTTGTCAGTATAGTCATTTAGTATGTGCATCTCTAATAAGGTTGGTACAAGTTCCATAAAAAAACAGTTAAAAACCAAAAAATGGAAACTATCCATATGTGACCATGAATGGATAATTGAGGATGGCATTCCATTGCGATGTTTTTAACTATATATCAAAAATGAATTGATCTATGTTTTTGTCCATGTCAATTGTTGTGTACAATATATTTTTTGTCCATGTGTCACAACTGTTGTGCACAGTATATTTTTTCATTGAAGTTTTATGAATATTATCTTGAATGACAACTAACATAAGAGTTTAAATGGTTGTATTTTAACATGCTTAAAAATGAATTCAAAAATTATTTGGGAATTCAAAAGTACTTTATTCGGGTCCCCATATGTCTATTAGACCACTTAAGGGATGAGATAACGGATGTGGCTATCCTCACACTTCGCCCCGAATTTTTACTTTTGATTGATTTATGCCAATGAGAAATCACCAAAAAATCTACTAAAATTTGTATTCTTTTAATCCATTGAACATGTTTCTCTAATATACTTCACCATAAATATGATCTGAATGAGTTTTTTAAAACAAGTTGTTGATCTATATAGTTTTTAAATAAATGATTGTTGCACAAAGATAATATATCTCTCACATGTAGGTTCACATAACTGAAATCATGGCAAATGAAGATAACAATCATTTGATTTTTAATCACAAATAAGAATTCATGGATTGTGAAGCTTATGCTAAATTAGAGCAATGATTATTTACAACAAATCGATAAAAATTCATCGAATTGTTGTCTAAAATTCATTGCTCTAACTTAGCATAAGCTTCACAATCCGGGAATCCTCACTTGTGATTAAAAAACAAAAAATCATTATCCCCATTTGCCATGATTTCAACATTTAGAAATTCGCGAACTACAAAGTACCTAAACAATGAACATATGAAAAACATTAGTTAAAATTTGAAATTTTCATATGCAATGTATCATATCGAACAATGAACATATGAAAAACATTAGTTAAAATTTAAAATTTACATATGAATCAAACAACCAAAAGATTGAAACTTTTATCAAACAATTCATAGATTTTCATTCAAAACATTAGAATATTGAACCTATTTCATTCTTATGATTCAACACTTTCTCAACATTCATTCTTTCCATAACATTTCTCAACATAACAAATTAATTTTTTTTTACAAATTCAACATTTCCAAACTTTAAATTGCACCTATCAAATGTTCCAAACATTCATTCTTAACATTTTAATAACATTTACTTTCAACATAACAATTTGAAATTTTTTTACAAATTCAATATTTCCTAACTTTAAATTCCACCTATCAAATGTTCCAAACATTTATTCTTAACATTTTAATAACATTTATTCTCAACATATAACAAATTGAATTTTTTTTACAAATTCAACATTTCCTAACTTTAAATTGCACCTATCAAATGTTCCATTCACTCTTAACATTTTAAACATGTTTGACACCTCCTATTCATTTTTTCCCAACATTGACTCTTACCATAACATTAATTCTCAACATTGAACATTTCCTAACTTTAGATTAACATTTTAAACATTCCTAACACCTCCCATTCATTCTTTCCCAACATTCATTCTTCCATAACATTCATTCTCAACATTCAACATTTCTTAACTTTAGATTGTACCTATCAAAACATTTTAAACATTCACGCAAAACATATTCTAAATATTATCAAAACATTTTAAACATTCATCAAAACATATTCTAAACATTTTACCAAATGAGAAATAATTAACATGTACTCATATATAATCCAAAAAAAAGTTCATGAACATGTGAGTTCAATGTACATATATGTATAATCAAAAAATAAATACCTTTCATGTCCAAAACAACTATAATATATATATATATATATCAACAAAAACAAAAAGTTGGAACCACTATCCATCTGGACCAATATCTTTTCACTATCTTCCACTAGGACCTTCCCCGGGACTCAACTCGGCCTACAACATGCATAAAAACAAATTATAAATATCATAAATTATTTAAACAATTTTAAACTAAATTCAAGATATTAAGATATTAAACTTATACATAAAAAAACAATCCAATTATTAAAAAAGTCGTACATCAAATTCTTTGAATGCGTGTCCACCACTTTCTTCTACCAGAGTCTTCCCTTTGGCTCCAAAGGATCTAAGAGAGCTAAGCTGCAACATGTACAAAAGTAATTTATGAATCCTAAATCATGCAAACAATTTTCAAATAAATCCAAAAAATATAAAATATTAAACTTATATCAGAAATCATTTCAAGTTTAACAAAATTACCTCGGTGCCAATATCCGCATTCATCAGAGAACCTACATCTTCACCCCCAATTCCCATATGGTCTTTCCCTTAAAATTTAAATTTTGTTAATGAATAAAACATAGTAGATACAAATAAGAAATTAAACAATTAACTTAAAACCAAAACAAGAAAATTAAAATCATTAGCTCACAAGAGATGGTAAATCATCTAAAAAGTTCGAATCTAAAGAAACCTACATGGATAAGTCAAATTAAAAATAAGATACATTGATATTTATTAAAATTCAAAAAAAAAAAATATCAAGTTCAATCATAAATATTATAATTAATATACCTCTCCAAAATGCTCTTTATTTTGACTAGGATGCTCTTCATTTTGACTAGTGGAGACTCGAAAATTATGTGCATTCAACATTCTAGAAAACTGCAAACAAAATACATTTTCTTAATATACTTATTACTACGTAACGAAAATTTCAATTCAAAATGAATAATAAAAAATCAAATAGATTGTCATAGCATAATCAACAAATCTCTCCCATACTCGATGTGTCATTGGATAACACATCTTAAGCTATATCGCAACAAGACTTAGCATAAGCCCTGAGATCATCGATGCTCAATCCATCTACCTCATCATTCGTCTTGTAAACAAAATTTTGACGAATAGTAGCACGAGCCCTCTCTCGACCCAATCCCACTTCTACTCCAACAAGAGCTGACGTTAAACCATCACCTACCGATTCCCTTGCAGTTGTCCCAAGTTGGGATGTGGGATCCATCTCCGATCTTAAAGCCACAACCCTAGGTGGACGAGGTATCTCGGGTGGAGGTCAAAGAGTTGTAGGGTGTCTAAGAGCACATTTTTTATTATATATTCGACCCTTTCCAACTCCATAAAAGTCAGAAGGAATATCAATATAGTTTGGCTTCATACCTAAAACAAACTTCGCATAGAAAAATCTAGCAAAATAATTAGGAACCTCATCATTCCATGGCAATCAACCATAAGCTACAAGGAATCGATCATATATTAGATGTGCAATTTGAGGATACTTGAAATATTGCACTTTCAACATTTTTTGCTTAAGGCCTTCTTTGAAATTAAACATTGAATTGGATTGTTTTTTGGTGACTCTCTCCTTCACAACCTCCCACTTGTTTGGACCCATAACTTGGTCCCTTTGCCTCTGCATCAAATGAACAAAACCATTCGTAGTTGGTCCGAGTTCCTCATATGCATCAATGAATTTTTGCAATGACCCCAAAACAATCTCTAGACTTTGTCTGCTCTCTGGAGGGAGATCCAAAGAACAAAGATCATTGTTCAACCTGTCATAGTGGGATCTACAACTTTCAAGGATAGTTTGTTGCACAACACCTTCCCATGGAAGCTCATCAAGTAAATCATACGGATAAGTTGATATGGGTGTACAACCCTCAGCTAGTGAAACATATGTTGTCCTAGCTCTAGGAGGATCTTCGTGACCCTGCTCTGCACGCGCACCTATCCCATCATCTCCAATCCTATCTTGATCTTCCTCCCGCTCTGTCGAATTAGGCACATCTTTTGAACCTCGCTCTGCTTCAAATATAGCCTTAGTCAAGTGTTAACCTTGTCCAAAAATTTGAAACATACAAAAATACAGATTATACATGTATTGAAACATTAATGTTCATACCGACAGAAGGTTGAGATCGACGCTCTCCCATAGAAGATAAAGGGGAATCATTTGTACCCCTGTCAACTTGATGGTGATTAGTTGACTATGACCCATACAATAAACTCGAACCCCAAGGTGAATTCGACAACCTTTTACTACCAATTGGAACACCAATTTCCGATGAATGTGATGACCTCCTACTCTTTCGCTTCGAAGACTCCACTCTTTCCATTCGATATGATTTCTAAATTTACACATAACATATTGAATTTGTATATGTTAATTCTACAGACTTAAAGATATATCTAATAAAGAACTACATACCAAATGTAGGGGTGTCTAAAGCAGTATAAGTGAATTTTTTTGTAAGTCCCTCTCCTAACTCTAGCATAATTAATTAAATAAAATTCCTACCATCACTACTATTGCAACATAAAGACATATTTAATAATAATTTCATAATCAGATATAAGTTATAATGCAGTTAATTGTAGTAGTATAGTAATCTTACAAATTTTTCATCTATCCAATATGATTAAATTATATATCTCAATGAACAAACATCTCACGAAATATATATATAGAGAGACTTATTATAAGATTCATACTTTATTTATATGAAAAAATAACTTACACAAATGTCAACTCATACCATATTGAAGTTGTACATGTTACTTCTACACACTTAAAGACATATCTCATAAAGAACTGCATACCAAATGTAGGGGTGCCTAAAGTAGTATAACTCATTTTTGTTTTTTGTAAGTCCCTCTTTTAACTCTAGCATCACTACTATTGCAACATAAAGATAAAATTAATAATCATCTCATAATCAGATAGAAAATATAATGCAATTAATTGTAGTAGTCACTAGTCACCTTACAAATTTTTCAACCATTACATATGATTCCATTATATATCTCAATAAACAAACATCACACGAAATATATATATATATATCTACTTCTTATAAGAATCGTACTTTATTTATAAAAAAGAAAAATTTACACAACTGTTGACTCATAACATATTGAAGTTGTACATGTTAATTCTACAAACTTAAAGGCCTTATGAATCTGTAAACTCTGCTCTTGAACAGAGTTCTCTGTTCAAGAACTATGTTCAAGAACAGAGTTCAAAAACTCTGTTTAAGGATAAAACTTTTCATCTTTTTATATCTTATTATATAAAACATATATTTCTTACCTTTTCATGAACAAAGTTTTTAACCTCTGTTCATGAATAGAGTTTAAGCACTCTGTTCATGAACAGAGTTCTTAAACTCTGCCCATAAACAGAGTTTAAGCACTCTGTCCATGAACAGAGTTCTTAAACTCTGTTCATAAACAGAGTTTAAGCACTCTCTTCATGAACAGAGTTCTTAAACTCTGTTCATAAACATAGTTCTTAAACTCTGTTAACCAAAATTAACATAAAATTAAATGTGAAAAACCTGAATAGTCTAATTTTAACCTTGAATGCAAATATTTTTTTTAATTTTCTTCAAATAACTACAATTTTTTTTGACAATACAAATGATCGGGAACGAGACGTACCTCTCAACCAGACTCGCAGTGAACAGATTGTCGAACCACAATGCCACACTGGATAAGACCACTAACTCACCGAACGATAAATATTTCCTACACACAACAAAAAAATGGGTTAACAACAAAAAACAATAAAAATATGAAAATGAAATCAAAATGACACAACTCATCATCAAAACATACCTGTCAATGAAAAACTATCAACCCTGCGCAGACAACTAAAACACCAACAAAGCGACGATAACAACCTCCAACTCAACAAATGAACTAACTTGCACACACTAACACATTTCGAGAAGACATTAAAACACGAAAAATTGCAAAATAAAAAACAGACATACAACGAAACAGACATACAACATAAATAAAATTGCAAAATAAAAAACTGACATACAACGAAATGATGAAACTTTTTATAAACTCACCAGGCAGTCGTCACCTCCACGCGGATCTGTCAAGCAGCGACCGCCCTAATCCGAATGCAAATTTTGAACTTGCAAAACCATAAGTCGGCCTCCTCGACGAAGGGAGCTTCCAACTGTTGTGACGAGCAGTATCAACAGAGCGGGCGAGAGAGCGTCGGGGATCATGAGAGCGTCGGGAGTGGCGAGGGGTGAAGAGACAGTGGGGCGGAGAGACAGCACAAAGAACGAACGTCGGGAGTCATGCATGCAGTATCAACACAACCAACGGACGTCGACGTTCAGACGAAGGGCGGAGAGACAACAGGCGAGCATCAACAGCAGGCGAGCATCAACACCGGGCGAGCATCAGCATCGGGTGAGCATCAATAGCGGGAAGGCATCATCAACGCAGCCATGCAGGGTGGCGAGAATCGGAAGCAGGCCCGTGTGCGAGGTCCAGAAAATGACAAACGACTATTGCGAAATTGCGGACGAGACCGGGATTTTATGCAGAAAATTTGTTCGGCCGAACAACTATTCGGTTGAAGAATTGTTCGGCTGAATCATTATTCGGCCGAATAGTTGTTTGGCCGAACAATTATTCGGTCAAACAATTATTCGGCCGAATAAACAAACACGCGAAATTTTTTTCCGTCCGGCAGTGCTTTGCACACATTTCAAGGGTCCCCGTTAAACTAAACGGAAAACTGTTAGTAGGTATTCGGCCGAATAATATTTGTTATTCGGCCGAGTAATAAATATTAATCGGCCGAATAACCTCTGCCAAGACTTTTTTGCATTGGTTTCTCATGGAAGTGTTACCCACCTTCACGTTTTTATGCAGTCAATATTTAGTTTTGGGTAGGGTTTCACAACCCAGCCTTACGGCCATAGTCCTTAAACATTACTAATTAAAAACACATAAATCATTTCGACAGGGTTTCAAAGCAAGGCTCTTTGCCTTTGATAAAAACAGTATTAAAAATGATACGATATCAAACTTTTTCCTTTTTAGTAAAACATATAGAATCGGCGAAGACAGAGTTCAACACCTAAAGAGTATTTTCTCTATAGGTTACATAACGAACCCTGCAAATCTTTTCGACATAACAAAAATGCCAAAAGTTATCCATTCAACTTATCAATTTATTATTTTGAATTTACATAATTGACAGTATCAACCTTTGAAAATGCATTTAGGTCAAAGGGAAACAACGCGAGGTCTAGTGCTCGAAACCCCAACTACATCTTATAAACAAAATCAAGTTTCAAATACCATAAATAGTTATCATTTCATTTCATCAAAATGTCGAGGGTTAGACCCTTCAAAACGACTGTAAAATTTTATAAATTAAATTGTGACAAAGTAAAACGTTGTAGAGCCAATGCAGAAGTAGGTTGAGGATTCAATCCTCCCTACACTAAAAACATGCCTTACAGCTTACAACATTACAACAGCGGCAAAAATACACAACTAAACCACAAGACCAAATGCTCGGCTAAAACCAGACAAGGACCGACATTTTTCTAGGTTGCAACCTACAAGTAGTCACTGAGGCTTACCATGTTTCAAGCTCATTTTCCCCTTTGATTCAAACATAGAAAGCCAAAGCCGAGGAGTTACCTGCCATTAAAAACACATAGCATGGTTAAAATATAGAAACGAAGCGCAAACTTAAACACATGCAACTACAACATTATAAACCTTCATGGAATAACAAGAAAGGAACTACGACTTACATGTCAGAGAAAAACCTTGCTTCTGAACCGAACACTTCTACATCCAGCGAGAACCAGAGCCAAACACACCACTAGAAAACTCAGCAAAGGAAGAGCTCAGCTCTTATAGATTACTATGGGAAGTATACAAGCCACAGGTCGAGGTATCGAACCTTGGAGAGGTGCCTCCAAAACACTACTACAAACACTAAGAACCTACAGGCCTGTTGGCCTCTGCACAAACCCCACTCACTGCAAAATGAATGCCCAGGATTATTCCTTTGTCGAGGTAAGTCTAAAGACAGTTAGGGTTATCACCACTACCAAGAAAACCATGTGAAGACCTGCCACAGTGGATTCCATTAGACATTCCACCTAGAACGCTTTTAATGCACTTTATTACCATAGCTACTCCATATGTCATGCCTGCCATCGCATCATATCCAAGTTAATGTTTCGGTGTTCAACTTGCATAGACTTACAACCATACTATAGTATGGATACATTTTATCAAAGGTCAAACTATCAATGTTTACAATCCAAGTGTTACATAGAACTCTTTTGATTAAACCCTTGTACTTTGCATAAAACCATAGAGCGCATCACAAGGGTATTATATAGTTATTGATATAGTGCGCTTAGGGTTCTAACACCCATCTCACATTTAAATACATATAGAATATAGTTTTTAATTGCCGACATTTCAAAGTTGGCATATTATAAAGTAATACATAGGGTTATGCCTATAGTTTATAGACATCAAAGGATAGGCATAAAATTATAGTGATTGCTGCTAAGATTAGGTTATGATTCTTTTAATATATAAATGATTACATGGTATAATTCCTAGGTGTAAGATTTTAAATGACTTTAGTCTTGAAATCAAAACCCTATACTTCCTACGATGACTTAGTATAAGGCAAGTGTAATAGTAATGAATAAAAATTTTGAGTTTCGAATATAATTGGAATTATATAAACAACATTATAGATAATTTAACTGAGGATCAAACCAGAATAGATCTCACCCTGGAACACTTCAGGTTCTCTATTTCACTTTTTAAAACATTGAAGGATAACAGAAGTTTAACTAAGATCTCTTTGTACACTTCAAAAAAAGTATCGCTCTTACCTGCGATCTGCGACAGAAGTTCAAATGATTTAGCTAAATAGCTAAGTAAGCCTCAGGTTGCCCATAGGACGCCTTCATCATCAATAAGAATGTAAACAGTTAGCACTTATAATGAAATCAATATCAAGTTAAAATCCATAAAGTTCCGACATCTACCTAAGTAACTAAAATTGATCTAGGATGCTAGAAAGAGCTAAAAACATCCAATGGTATCTTAAATAAGCACAAACACATTATAGATATTCTGTAATACAAACGTACACACATAATCGACGTAACATGTTATTACTAGTGTGTCGTCTAGTTAAATAGATTCTCATTTATTATACTTCTACATAGCAGTTATAGTAGTTAATGCTGCTAAGAAAAAATTTAAATTTTTGTGAATTTTTGGGATGTTACATTACCTTTCATTTAGTTGTGCATTTTGTGTATTAATGGGTGTAATATCCCTCTTATTCTGCTCTAGTGGCGTGTAAATATAAATGAATATTGTACTGGTTTCTGGTGAGGAGCTCAAGGCCAAGGCCCCACCAGTAAACCTTGCGGCTTATGTGGTATTATTCCCTAAGTAGTAAAATGTAAACTTAGGAGACTAAAAGGTGTTGACGCAACTAAACCATTACTGAGGAAGTTTAGGGCTAGTAGTCCCTGAGTCGACGACGGATACCGTTCTAGTGCCACACATGCTTGAATGAAGAGCTACGTTCTTTAAAGGGTCACTTAGAATTTTTAGAAGTTAAACCTAGAAGGAATTCCTAATAAAAGATCCTTATGAACTATTTATACAAAAAGTGGTCTCGTGTATATGATAAATATATATATATATAGATAGATATATCCTACTCCTACTAGAGGGTGTTTGAGCTAATTGAAGCTCAAATTATTAATTGGTAAATTAGTGTTTGGTAAACCTAACTTATTAATTGATATATATTATAAATATCAGGTTATTAATTAAAAGGTAGTATATGTCATAGATTAACTACAAGTTATGCTATGGATAAAAGAAGCATAGAAATTATATATAATACAAGAATGGAGTCCGATATCTTTACCTAACCCATCGCAAGATAAGTATATGTATATGGCAAGATAGAATATTTATGCACATGATGTGTTTATATATATATATCTATATACATATAGTATATCTATATATATAAGGGATCGACTAGAAAGAATACATGTAGTTATATGTGATACATATAAAAATGAATGCCTTAAGTTGCTAAAAATGTTAGTTAACTACAATAATATTTTTGCAAGTTTTCTACATCACAAATGAAGGCGGCTTATACTTTTTAAAAGTTACCTATCTTAGGGTACATGTAATGAAGGAAATTTATTTTCGAGGAAGCCGAGCCTCATGTTGGAGAACCTTACCTACCACTTGGCTCATGTTGGAGAACCTTACCTACCACTTGGCGTTCCCAAATCCACACAAGATTCAATCAATTTCCGCTTGGCGGGGAGGATCTCCAAAGTAGAGCGGAGTCTCCAAAGCGAAGTGGAACTCTTGATCATTATAAAAAAAGGTGGAATCAACACAATGGGGGGAGAGAGGGGGAGAGCGCAGAGGCTTGTCCCCAGAACTCATTTTTCTTTT
Organism: Larix kaempferi; assembly: GCA_027924585.1. Classification (NCBI taxonomy): domain Eukaryota; kingdom Viridiplantae; phylum Streptophyta; class Pinopsida; order Pinales; family Pinaceae; genus Larix; species Larix kaempferi. The sequence continues at coordinate 129,481 of BSBM01001098.1, read as the reverse complement.
CGTATCAATACTTTCCTTGAGAGCGTTTTACCTTCCGAAGTAGATCGATGTGTTGTTCATCTTCAAATTTAGAATAAGTATACTTTATAACTCTGTTATTTTCAGGTTATACAGCGTCATATTCGAGGGGATCAACATTATTGGTTTTGTTAAGTTACTGGTTAGAGTAGCAGTCTTTGTGGGAGGAGGCGAAACCCTCGTTGGTACTATGAGGTTAGTGTATGAGTGCTACGAGGTATGTAAATTTCCTTTCACTACATCAAGAGCGATTTGATGCGTCAGGTATGGAGATAGTCGTGTTGAAGTTTGAATCTAATTTGAATTCTTTTGATAGATGCCTGTAGTGAAATCATCATTCTTCGATTAGTTTTTCTGGGGTGACACCGAAGGTCGAATCCTTGAGAATGATCTTGTTTGTATGCTACATTGCCATGCTTGAATCTCGAATAAAAATGTTAAGTTTCTGTCCGAATGCTGAGGGTATTTTCAATCTCAATTCATACGTTTTTCTGAGCTAGAGATATGTTTAAAAGTGTCGCTCTAAGCGTGATCCCTGGCTACAAGTAGGAGTAAGTATAGTTTAACAAATCTCAGTCATGATTTCTTAGTTTTAGAAATCTGGTATTTCATTATGATCTTTCTCTTACAGAATTATATCGTTTCCTGGAGGCTACCTTATATAGGATTTATATTTAATATTAACACTCCTTAGGGTATGAACCTACCTAAATGAAATAGTTGGTTAAACACTGATGTACTTTTTATTATCTCTGCGTTAGCATTGACCTCGGGGTTACAGAGTTAACATTATGTCGTTTGTTGACTCTACCTATATTTCTGATCACAGTAGGAATGAACTAACACTAGCTCGTTTAGATCTCTGTGCGGACAGAGCTAGCTCCGTAGTGTTTTTAGCTTATTGATAGAGAACAGCTACTCTAAAGTAAATATCTACATTTTTATCTATTGAATTGGTTAAGAAATCTCAGTAGAAGAATAGCGCTTTATTTAGTTTGATTTCTTGAAGAGAAGTCGATCCCCATTAGCTGATGCGATTTAGATTCAGTAAGATATATATAATTTATATATATTGTTATTTGTTGGAGTTTGATTTCTTGAAGAGAAGTCGATTTCTTTAGCTGTTGTGAATTAGTGTATGAATCCCCATAGCTGTTGCGTTTTAGCTTCAGCAAATAATATATAATTTATCTTTTGAGATCAGATTGATATCCTTGAGAAGGTGTAGATCTTGATTGTAAATGAATAAACTTTATTTCAGAGTATGTCAACTTAATGGTGTAGGTACTGTAGTTTAATTACCTGCAATCTGATCTTGTTTCAGAATATTAACTCTTCGCTGTAACAAAGTAATCCCTACCTTATAACTTATGTTGATCGAGTCTAAGTGGGAAATGCCACTCCCTGTAGAGATTATACTAAGCAACTGTAGGGTTAAACTGCCTCGGCATCGTATCCTTATATGATGAACAAAATGTTATTTTATGATGATTCGAGTAATGTCACTTTGATAACAGTCAGATTTGTGCCAACTAACAACATTCGTTAATTAGTAGAATCTGGATCTTTTGTCATTATAGACAAATATTGAGATAGTAAGATTGTTCTTATTAAAGTAGAAGTTCGGGTTGTGAACTTATGTTTGAATTTTAATATTAGAGTTAGACACCTTTACGCATTTCTGCATGAGAGAAGTTGTGGGGAAGATAAGTTATGACAATAACTTGTCGCAAGATGTAACGTCCTTGAGAAAATGCTTTATAATAGAAAACCAAGCCTTTGTGGACGTAGCCCAAGTTGGGGTGAACCATGTTACATGTGATGTCTTATGTGACTTCTCTTGGCGTAACTTGTGTTGTATTGTGTGTGTATATGAGTTTCATGGTTTCTTACATTGGGTAATTATAATGACTTGGTTGATCAAATAGTCTTTTCATATGTGTTATAATAATATGTTAGGAGTTTTATTTCTTATGAACATGCATAATGTTTTAGAAAGTTTTGTTAATCCCATTATGTTGTGACAACTACATAGAAGTATGTATTGCATCAATTCAGTCAATAATTGTGCTTACTGCCCCAGGTTAAGAAATCTCATGAGTATGGTTCAATGTAAAATTGATGATGGTTGATGAATGTTCTGAATTAACTACTCATAGGAAGTTTGGTCCTTTCCTACATGAAGTTTATTATGAAGTATCGTTAAGTTTATGAAATGTTTTCTGAATGCACTATTTTATAACTCACTTATCTGGAGATAATACAAATATGTTTCCTTTATGATTAGGTTAATGTTTTTATCTTTAGGTACAAATGGAATTATCGTTATTCAAATTTTGATGAAATTTGGGGATGTCACATATGGTATCAGAGCATAGGTTGCAAACACTCGGGCTAATTGGGCTCAATCGTGAAAGATGAATACAAGTTAGCTGAACAAGGAACGGAACTCCATTTTATAAGATGCAAAAATAGAATTTCATTCCAAGGCTCGGCAAGGGTAAGTTACAAGACGTCTTGGAAATTGCAAGTAAGTATGTTCCATTTTGCTAAAGCATTATAATGGCGTAACAGTACCAAATTGTGAACATAGAACATGTCTCATTATGTATTTGAACGATATTTTATTGATAGACATTAGACGATGAATACCTCTTCATACTCTATAATTAGTTTCATTGAATGATTGAAATAATTAGACTATTGGAGTTAAGTCCTTATAAGTACTGGTAAGAAACTAAGGTATTTAATACCTTCTAGAGAGCATTAATGATGTCGATGATATAGGTTCCATCGTACTGCAAGAGTTATCAATTAAGAATTATAGGTTGATTATACTCGCTATAAAAATATATATATATATATATAGAGTAAGTATCTAAAAACCTTTTAGCAAGGAAATTAACTTTAATTAGTGTGAAGTTTCGATGGCTAGGAAATTGTCATATCATAAAGGAGAACAATTCTTAATAATCTCCTTACTAATTATTTTCATTCTAGTATGTGAGCGTCATAATGTTGTCGTGTAACATTGAAGCACGCTTGTAACCTTACATATAGGTTCAAACAAAAGGAAATGGTTAAAGTTACTTGAAAGTTATACGTGTGTTCTAAGTAGTTAATATGATGCATATGATAACAATGAATGAGTTCATTTTATGTTCCTTATTTTAGTGTTCTCTATTGTGGAAGATGGAACACTTTAGTGGTGGTTCTACAAAGTTGTGCTCGAGATTTATATTATAGAAGTATATGTGGTATGCATGGGAACTTCGACTTGTTTTCTTCATTTTAATATATTGATTTCATAAGTTGTTAGTACAAGTCAACTTGTACCTTAGCCTAAGAGGTCCACATAATAAGGAGATATGGAGTCTCCTTTATAAGGTATGTAATAATCATTATAAAACGTGCAAGTACATATGTATGTAAAATAAGTGTGTTGTTACTTACAAAGGGTTAGTGTATACGAAGGATTTATATCTTAATAGGAATCAGATGAGAAATGAAAAGATATAACGTCCTTCCAAATAAGTTATGAGACTAGGAAAATTAGGGTTTTCTCTGGATTTCATAAGAAGGAAGAAGTTACTGACGAAACAACCCTAACTGGTTCTTACTATGTTTCATATATTATTTTGTTATTTGATTATGCTGAGTTATGATGTTGTGGCGTAATGTGTCTTGGTGGCATATTTCAGGTTTAGGTTATTACCGAGATTAGTATACAGATGAATGCATTACTTCGAAGAAAAACAAAACTTATGATCATGGAAATTCTCCTTGTGAGATAATTATTCTTAGGGAATTGATCATCGGAGTTTCTAGTTTTGATTAATTGGGTATTTCGATGATTGAGGTATAAAACGTATTTTGCTGCAACTCTCATATACGAAAATCCATGAAGTTGAAGTTGGCATATTTAAAGGTAGTAACATGAAAACGGTTACTTATTATGCCAAGGTTAATAAAGAAAAACACCTATATGCTTGGAAGTGAGTAGCTAAATAGGATATAGACCTTTATTAATATTAGATGGTTTGTGAAGAATAGGTATTTGGCATTTCTAACCTAGGTACATACCAGTTTGGTTGATTACTCACAAAAGCTTGTAAGAAGAGAATGTATTTATAAAGTATGGATATTGTAATATTAAGGATGAGTTCTTATTTTCATGCGTAGGCAAAATATCTTCTTACAAAGATTTTATGGTGTTACTATAGGTGAATTTGGCAGATGACCAAAATTCTGTGAAGCTTGTGGAAAGACAAGAGCATAAATATTATGCATGGTAAACTAAGGGGGTGAGAATTTAAGATCCCCATCACCACATTCATTTACTCCTTTAAATCGGATAATTATTGTTGAATAAAGAAATAGGCCCAAATTAGTGAGAGTAATCGTATGGTTACAAAATGTGATATGACGAAATAATTGATTAATTTGAAAGAGATTTTTCTAGAATCAAGCAAGAAGCTTGAGGGGAAATTATGCAAGAGTGTAGTAATGGCACTAAAACAATCCCTAGAAATTAGGGATTGATAGCCGTCAGAATTCTCAAAGGAATTGGCAGGCTGTAAAGACCTAGGCAAACTATAAAATAACGCATATGCGGGAGGCAGGACGCTGCTTAGTATGCATGAGAGGAATTATTGCTGTGTGAACACTGAGGTGTTAGGCAAGAATTTTGAAAGATTGATGTGTGAGCACTGAGGTGTTAGGCAAGAATTCCCAAAAGATTGTTGGGTGAGCACTGAGGTGTTAGGCAAGAATTTTTGAAAGATTGTTGTGTGAGCACTGAGGTGTTAGGCAAGAATGTCCGAAAGATTGTTGTGTGAGCACTTGGGTGTTAGGCAAGAGCTTCTCGGATCAAGTGAAGGACATGTTTTGATAAATTTAATAGTCTGCATTCTTGGAAACACAGGATTTATGTGTACTTGTGATAAGTAAAAAACACAAACAAGGACTATAACATGGACTACTTGCCATGTGTTGAGCGTAAGCTCTGGAAACACTGCAACTCATGGTGATGACGGATGTTGAGTTGGAGGCTCTGGAACATTAGTAATCAGTTGACTATTGATTATTAGATACCTATGGAGTGCCTAGAATAAAAAGTCTTATTCGGTGTTGAGATGGTGCACCACGAGTTGTTTCGACTATGCATATGTTATGCACAAGGTATGCACGTATGCGTATGTTATGAACTTGTTATAGTTCAAAATTATGCATATACATGTGTAGACTATGTATATGCTATGTTATGAGCATTGATATGATTTCTTTTGGGAAAAGAAGGAAGAGAATGACTAAATGTACTTGGAAAGAAATGTCATTGTGAGAATATTATCTTAGATCATGATTTATATGTATATCATGTATCATTGACATATGTGCAGATGCAGGAAATTACAAAGAAGAGATTTGTAAGTAGATCAAAACTCTCAATGGAGTTGCCATGAAAAGGCCGCAACATGATGTTGCAAGGGGACACTAGCACTTATGTTCTAATTGGTTTAGAAAAAATTAGGTGTATGCATTTATTTTATGATAACATGCTAGAAACAACTTCTGTTGGTAGTAAAAAGTACATGTTATGAGCTATAATAATTGGTGGAAATCGTGAAGTTTTGAAGGTGATCAAAACAGAAAACGACAAAGCAAGAAAATGATGATTCCAGAAGAGAAGACCAGTTGTTGAAAGTATGAACACCGACGACGGTGTTATTTTTAAGGGGAGGAGAATGTAATATCCCTCTTATTCTGCCCTAGTGGCGTGTAAATATAAATGAATATTGCACTGGTTTCTGGTGAAAAGCTCAAGGCCAAGGCCCCACCAGTAAACCTTGCAGCTTATGTGGTATTATTCCCTAAGTAGTAAAATGTAAACTTAGGAGACTAAAAGGTGCTGATGCAACTAAACCATTACTGAGGAAGTTTAGGGCTAGTAGTCCCTGAGTCGACGACGGATACCGTTCTAGTGCCACACACGCTTGAATGAAGAGCTACCTTCTTTAAAGGGTCACTTAGAATTTTTAGAAGTTAAACCTAGAAGGAATTCCTCATAAAAGATCCTTATGAACTATTTATACAAAAAGTGCTCTCGTGTATATGATAAATATATATATATAGATACATATATCCTACTCCTACTAGAGGGTGTTTGAGCCAATTGAAGCTCAAATTATTAATTGGTAAATTAGTGTTTGGTAAACCTAACTTATTAATTGATATATATTATAAATATCAGGTTATTAATTAAAAGGTAGTATATGTCATAGATTAACTACAAGTTATGCTATGGATAAAAGAAGCATAGAAATTATATATAATACAAGAATGGAGTCCGATATCTTTACCTAACCCATCACAAGATAAATATATGTATATGGCAAGATAGAAGATTTATGCACATGATGTGTTTATATATATATATATATATATATATATATATATATACATACATATATAGTATATCTATATATATAAGGGATCGACTAGAAAGAATACATGTAGTTATATGTGATACATATAAATATGAATGCCTTAAGTTGCTAAAAATGTTAGTTAACTACAATAATATTTTTGCAAGTTTTCTACAGCACAAATGAAGGCGGCTTATACTTTTTAAAAGTTACCTATCTTAGGGTACATGTAATGAAGGAAATTTATTTTCGAGGAAGCCGACCCTCATGTTGGAGAACCTTACCTACCACTTGGCGTTCCCAAATCCACACAAGATTCAATCAATTTCCGCTTGGCGGGGAGGATCTCCAAAGTAGAGCGGAGTCTCCGAAGCGAAGTGGAACTCTCGATCATTATAAAAAAAGGTGGAATCAACACAATGGGGGGAGAGAGGGGGAGAGCGTAGAGGCTTGTCCCCGGAACTCATTTTTCTTTTCGTATCAATACTTTCCTTGAGAGCGTTTTACCTTCCGAAGTAGATCGATGTGTTGTTCATCTTCAAATTTAGCATAAGTATACTTTATAACTCTGTTATTTTTGGGTTATACAGCGTCAGATTCAAGGGGATCGACATTATTGGTTTTGTTAAGTTACTGGTTAGAGTAGCAGTCTTTGTGGGAGGAGGCGAAACCCTCGTTGGTACTACGAGGTTAGTGTATGAGTGCTATGAGGTATGTAAATTTCCTTTCACTACATCAAGAGCGATTTGATGCGTCAGGTATGGAGATAGTCGTGTTGAAGTTTGAATCTACTTTGAATTCTTTTGATAGATGCCTGTAGTGAAATATTCATTCTTCGATTAGTTTTTGTGGGGTGACACCGAAGGTCGAATCCTTGAGAATGATCTTGTTTGTATGCTACATTGCCATGCTTGAATCTCGAATAAAAATGTTAAGTTTTTGTCTGCATGCTGAGGGTATTTTCAATCTCAATTCATACATTTTTCTGAGCTGGAGATATGTTTAAAAGTGTCGCTCTAAGTGTGATCCCTGGCTACAAGTTGGAGTAAGTATAGTTTAACAAATCTCAGTCATGATTTCTTAGTTTTAGAAATCTGGTATTTCATTATGATCTTTCTCTTACATAATTATATCGTTTCCTGGAGGCTAACCTTATATAGGATTTATATTTAATATTAACACTCCTTAGGGTATGAACCTACCTAAATGAAATAGTTGGTTAAACACTAATGTACTTTTTATTATCTCTGCGTTAGCATTGACCTCGGGGTTACAGAGTTAACATTATGTCGTTTGTTGACTCTACCTATATTTCTGATCACAGTAGGAATGAACTAACACTAGATCATTTAGATCTCTGTGCGGACAGAGCTAGCTCCGTAGTGTTTTTAGCTTATTGATAGAGAACAGCTACTCTGAAGTAAATATCTGCATTTTTATCTATTGAATTGGTTAAGAAATCTCAGTAGAAGAATAGCGCTTTATTTAGTTTGATTTCTTGAAGAGAAGTCGATCCCCATTAGCTGATGCGATTTAGATTCAGTAAGATATATATAATTTATATATATTGTTATTTGTTGGAGTTTGATTTCTTGAAGAGAAGTCGATTTCTTTAGCTATTGCGAATTAGTGTATGAATCCCCATAGCTGTTGCGTTTTAGCTTCAGCAAATAATATATAATTTATCTTTTGAGATCAGATTGATATCCTTGAGAAGGTGTAGATCTTGATTGTAAATGAATAAAATTTATTTCAGAGTATGTCAACTTAATGGTGTAGGTACTGTAGTTTAATTACCTGCAATTTGATCTTGTTTCAGAATATTAACTCTTCGCTGTAACAAAGTAAACCCTACCTTATAACTTATGTTGATCGAGTCTAAATGGGAAATGCCACTCCCTGTAGAGATTATACTAAGCAACTGTAGGGTTAAACTGCCTCGGCATCATATCCTTATATGATGAACAAAATGTTATTTTATGATGATTCGAGTAATGTCACTTTGATAACAGTCAGATTTGTGCCAACTAACAACATTCGTTAATTAGTAGAATCTGGATCTTTTGTCATTACAGACAAATGTTGAGATAGTAAGATTGTTCTTATTAAAGTAGAAGTTCGGGTTATGAACTTATGTTTGAATTTTAATATTAGAGTTAGACACTTTTACGCATTTCTCCATGAGAGAAGTTGTGGGGAAGATAAGTTATGACAATAACTTGTCGCAAGATGTAACGTCCTTGAGAAAATGCTTTATAATAGAAAACCAACCCTTTGTGGACGTAGCCCAAGTTGGGGTGAACCATGTTACATGTGATGTCTTATGTGACTTCTCTTGGCGTAACTTGTGTTGTATTGTGTGTGTATATGAGTTTCATGGTTTCTTACATTGGGTAATTATAATGACTTGGTTGATCAAATAGTCTTTTCATATGTGTTATAATAATATGTTAGGAGTTTTATTTCTTATGAACATGCATAATGTTTTAGAAAGTTTTGTTAATCCCATTATGTTGTGACAACTACATAGAAGTATGTATTGAATCAATTCAGTCAATAATTGTGCTTACTACCCCAGGTTAAGAAATCTCATGAGTATGGTTCAATGTAAAATTGATGACGGTTGATGAATGTTCTGAATTAACTACTCATAGGAAGTTTGGTCCTTTCCTACATGAATTTTATTATGAAGTATCGTTAAGTTTATAAAATGTTTTCTGAATGCACTATTTTATAACTCACTTATCTGGAGATAATACAAATATGTTTCCTTTATGATTAGGTTAATGTTTTTATCTTTAGGTACAAATGGAATTATCATTATTCAAATTTTGATGAAATTTTGGGATGTCACAATGGGTGTGTTTGATACCTCAAGAGAAGCTAAAAAATCCACTCCTTAAAGAAGAGATCACTGTTCTTCTTGGTTAATTGATTTGATACCTAGTCCCCATGCATATGATTTGAACACATTCCCATTGGGGTCCATTATAACCCCTTCCCCCACGCGCCTACCTCCCCTATACCATTCTTAGTAATTCATGCCCATAAATAATTCCATAAAACAATAATTTAAGCAACATAGAACAAAATATGAATTTATATGTCATTCAAACACACTTGGCACTTATCTTTATAGATGTTCCCTAGCTAGATGCACTCTATCAAATTGTCTCTTTCTTTGACACATGCCACCCCGAGGAAGGGATATATTTCGGTGTGAATTTCCACCTCTTTCTCTTCAATTGAAAACCACACTCATATCAAAGTGATCCTCACCCAATGACACCTATCGTCTACTCAAGTGATGCAAGTAACCTCATCCAAAAATGACCCCAACCCCTCACTCATTCCCCATTACCCTGCACAATCACAAAGAAGGTAACCCCTTCTTTGCACTACAGTCCCTTAGGCTGTCCCCTTGCCTTTGTGGTGCTCCAATACAGTTCATCCAAGAAATATCCATGGAAAGTCTCTAAGGATGTCATAATACAGGCTAGGTTCCCCAATCTCTTGGAACTAGAATATTAGGGTAGCTAAGTTTCCATTTATTAGGGTGGGCTCGAGTGATAGATTATGAAACACCAAACATCCTCTGAATTCCCAACCAAAGGTACCATAGCATGGATTATCTATCTTCCTCAATGATGGAATGAATGAATGATGACTCAATGATTTTCTAGCAAGATATATGCATGAAAATGGATTGGCAAGTTGATTCCCTAGAAGTAACCATTATGCCCTTGTTAATATTTGTTTGGATAACTAATCCCATAATCAATTAAATTTATACACAACTATGGATAAATAAATTTGGGTAAAAATGGTTAATTAAGACTACAAACATTAAGTAGTCTCATCACCCCTTAGGTCCTCTAACTTCGTCCACTTGTGGAATCATAGCCCCCCATATCGTCTTTGTCCTTCTTCCTAGCAGTTGTTATGGATTTCTATATTAAAAATCAATGTACATATTTACAAAAAAAATAGTCATCCTCAACCATTTATATTTATCTTCTATCCTTTGAAAAATTACTTCATATTTACATCTCAAGGTAAAAAATGAGGTGTTACAGAAACAATTGTGAATCAAGATTAGGAATATGGGAATGTAATGTTGTCCACTTGAGTACTCGACCCAAAAATATACATAAAAGTGGTGTCACCCTGAGGACTTGCCACATCAATCCAAAGCCCCCATACATGAGATAATGCCACTAAACAAGTGAATATGCGATATCAACTTCACTTACCTAGCTTGATTGTAGTGTTTGACACACAAGTAGGATGTGTTTTCATAGTAAGCACTCTATGCTACTAATGGATTTTACTCTCTCCAATCAGTTCCTAGTTTCATTTGATGTCCCTTGATAATTTACTCTCCAACCTTACACCATGGCCATATTAGTCAAAGTCTTGATATGTGGAGCGCTTACCTTAGTCTTTTTGTTCAAAATTACTCTTTTTGTGAAATTAATGCACTTGCATTCCTGTTTTTGTGGAATCATACACTTGTATTCCTATTTTTGTGGGATCATGCACATTCCTTCCTCTGTTTGTGGAATTACATGCATTGAAGGTGTCTTGAACTTCAACTATCTTTGTTGTCATCAAGAGTGGAAAATATTACTGTAACAATGTGTTTGCAAATCTAAGGACTCAAATCTAGTAAGAGATAAGACATTTCTTAATCCCAAATCAAAGATCTTGTTGGACAACCTAAAGGTACTTTCTCCTTTCTTGGATGCAAATCATGAAAATGAAGTGTAATATGTTTCGAGATGATGTAATACTACATTAAAAACCTTCATCAAATTGAAGTCCCAAAATCATTTGACCATACCATCCAAAATCCCACGCAACAAATATTTCTAAATTGTCTTCCATCCCTAATCCATTATCCATATGTTGCAGTAGTATTATTAGTCCGTATTGCAGCAACCGTTAGATGCAAGAAACCCTTAGATGCTAGCAACCCTTATTAGTCCTTTCTTGGTTGGTAGGAACTCTAGTATTTGGTTTGCCATCATTTCTTTTATTTTTTTGTACAAGGAATAATTATGTATAGATTTGAAGTTTTTTGTTTGTCTTTAAATGATTTAAAAGACATGGACTCAAGATGCTAGTAACTTATTTATGGATCAATGATAAAATCTTTTCAATCAACATGCTTTGTAATAAAGTTTCAATTTCAATGATAAAATCTTTTCAATGAACATGCTTTGTGATAAAGTTTCAATTTAAGTGATTGGCGTTTGTTTAAGTCTCAATTTAAGTCATTGAAGTTTGTTTTTATCTTAACATAGGACACCTAATTTTAGCATGTTTGGTACAATGTTGCGTGAGGACTCTCCAATATTACTATTACATAGGTAAGTTGTGATAAACACCTACGCATCTATTCTTGGACCACAACCTGAATACAACCTCGCTTAAAAAACTAAATTGCCATGCTACCAAATACGAATTAGTAAACTCTCCTCGTGTCATTGATTTGACCTCCAGTAAACTCTCTATTTGACCTCTAGTAAACTCTCTAAGTGTCACTAATTTGAAAAAGTAACCATCAACTAGGGCGAATGTTATTTCATAAATAGTCACAATTAATTTTATAAAAGCAATGAGATAATGCGAATGTTATTTCATAAATAGTCACAATTAATTTTATAAAAGCAATGAGATGAATGAAGATTCCATTATCTTAGTTTAGTCTTCCCCATTAATAAGGGAAGAAGTAACCAGATTCACCAAGTAACCCGCGCTTGGGTGGAAAATCTAGTGGCAGGTAGGAGATCCTAGTAGCTTATTAACAATCTACAACTTTCAAAAGACCGTGTTAACAATCTATATGTTAGAACATTTCAGATTATTCCTTAAAAAATTCACTGTATTTAAGTTATTTCTTCTTACAAACCTATTGAGATCTTTAAAGTCAGCGCTTCTTTAGAACTCGGTTCGTTTGATTTGATGGCTTAAATTGTCTTCTTGGCGTCTTTACGAAGTATAGTTATTCGTATACATGTGCCAAAAGCAAGCATTTCACGACAAAATGTTCACAATTCATTGCACCAACTTCAGCAACCAGAAAACATTTTGTTCATGATGTGTTTGCTATAAATATATATAACTAAATTACCACATACGGAGAGTTTCTATAAAACCGGGCTCTTACATGTCAAGATGCAGAAATGAACTTCTACACAGAAGAGTTTTGGTCGTACTGAACGTAAAAATTCAACGAACTCCTTTCTCACGTGAGTCTCAACAATCGTGAATGGATAACGCTACAGGGATGATCTCGTGAATGATTTGTATATAATTTATTGTACTTCTGTTGATTACGTCCTATCTAACATTAGCATTACCACGTAGAGAAAATTAATATAAAAAATTAATATAAAACGGAACTGTTACATGTCAAGAAAGAGAAATGAACTTCTCCACAAAAGAGTTTTGGTCAGATTCAATGAACTCCTCTCTCACGTGAGTCTCAGTGGATAACGCTACGCTACAGGGACGATCTCGTTTAGTTGGTCGGTGCAACCGAGTGGACTTCACAAGGAAGCAGGTGATATTATTATTTGTAATTTTGTAGAAACGCTGGCAACATATAACCCTCACCTGAAACGTTTAATGTATAAACCACGTTTAGCGTTTTCCTCAATTCTAAATTAGGGAGTCAAAAATCCATATTGAAATTAAAAGTCAATGATGTAGATTAATGAAACTTTTTCCATCCCTGTCATTTTTAATTTTGTTTTTAATGATAAAATTTATTTTCTGACTTCACTTGGGTTAATGACTGCAGCGAAGTCGTAACAAAATAACTGTCTGGGCGGCCGGATCACCTCCTTTTTCGGGGGAGCTAATGTTTTTTTTCTCATCTTGGTCGTTTGACTGCATCTGAGCCAATCTCGTACATGAAAGTATGAATGTATTAGGAGTAAAGCCAGAAAATTCTTTTATTGATAGAATCGAACGAAGCTCTTCGGAAAATTTGACCGGACTTTGGGATTTTCCAATTCTCTATGCTGCACAGGTTCAAAGTCTCTGTCACTGTAATTTTCGGTGAATAGCAACCGCACATAAATGTGATTTCGTTAGTAATGCCAACTGCTTGAAATTTGAACGTAGACTCTTCACAGTGATTGGGAAACGGCTTCTCTGACCCATTGAAGAAGCAACAATGTTTAATCTCTCACCGTTCATTCGTGAAAACATACGGGAGTTGTCGACGGTCATTTTTAGTTTTTTAGTTGTGTGTTTTTTTAATTTGTAAAATTAAAATTTAGTTGTGTTTTATTGAAATTTTTTATGGTAGAAATAGATTCAGTACTCTCATAAATACCCTGAATCAACTAAAATTTTAAAATTTAATAGCTATAAACTGAATTTTGAAAATTTATAATTAAATATTTTCTAAATTGTGTTCCAAAAAATCATCAATTAAAACTCTCAAATCATAAAAATTTTAGACGACTGAAAACATATGTCAATGGCATCAAGATGGTCAGTCAACCATAATCAAGAGACTGTTCTGAACTGTAGTCATGTATTCATCACCATTTCTGTAATCCATAGTCGCTTGATTGATCTACAATCAGATCAGAAACTAATTATGAAAGAGAGAAAATAAACGACGTGGACTTCATGCCAGGTTAACAGCAGAATTACCAACAACTGTTGGAGGAGGAGCACTTTTGCAGGTTAACTTACACTGAGTTTGTTAAAACCCAATTGGACAGCGGTAGCGATCACAATGCAGCAGGGGTTGCAAGAAGGAGACTAGCGAGAGGACGCAACACTAGCTAGAAGAGGCAGCCGGAGAGGAAGCTAAATTCGCGTTTATTAAATAAATTATCATTTTTTTTAAGCAAGAAAAAACTATATTTGATATTCAAAACTAAATCAAAGTAAGTTCTTAAGCTCTTCAGAAAATAATAGGGTAAGTTTAACCTTTTGGTACCTAATATATGATGGAGAAACCGCATGTAATAGAGGTAAATAGTGGAGAACCTCCCCTCACATGTAATGTATCTTTGAATGATCTGCAGAATTTCACGCCATCTTTCAAGCAAATAGGTTCTTTGAATACCTTCGCTTCAATCAGGGTTTTTGTGTGCAGGCATGAGAAATTGATTAAAGTCTTCATCAATCAGCTGTCTTTTGAACCACATCTCACCTTCAAGAGCAACGCCAAGGGCTTGTGCAATGGTTTCCTCTGTCACTTGAAATTCGAACCCATTGAGATTCACCATTGTTCCTTTAATATTTTGAGCAAAATACTTTGTAACCTTGGTATTATGGTCCCCAATTCTCTCACAGAGGATAAACCAGTCAACTTCCTTCACTTTTGTAGCAGCTAATGGGATTTGATTCATCCAGTCGGTATTTAGGGGTTTGACTCTGAGCAGGTTACTGCTAGAACCACTGGGTCGGCACTTCTTCTACGAAGCGATAACTGAATTTGAGGCCATGGAAAAAATACTTGGGACCGAAGCCAAAGAAGAAAACATAAAAATCCTATAGAGAGATCAATCACCGTTTCATACCCAGCCAGTTCGGTACACAGCATTAAGTTCGAACTGATTCTTGGACATTGAATAGTACTGTTTCTTTTACAAATGTAATAACAGAGCCAACTGTCGGCCTATTAGCTTGAACAAGTTCCAAAGACTGAATAACACCATCATTGTTTGATAAGGCTTTGAAATATGGACAATACCCTAACTTGGAAATATGGGAGTGTGCATGTACATGGAAATGATAAAATGCGCTGCTAGATTGCATTAGTACGTACACCCTGTCTAATCAAAGTTTAAAACTTCAATTTTCATTTGTTTTATTATAGGTGCACTCAATAATTAATCAAATTGGGAGCTAAATCTAAACTTACATGTTTCTAGGATGCAAGAAATAAATTTAAAATGAAATTCAAATTACCCAAAAAGTAGCAAATAAGGTAAAATAAAAGGAACGAAAAATGTCTAAGATAAGTTGGTAAGCTAGGAATATAGTTGACAGACCTAAGCATGAAAATAGAGAAGCATGAATTCTCGGCGTGATGCTTGGTGTTGTGGGACAAAATTTCATCCGCAACCGTGAGAAGGTCTCACCTAGAATAACATAGATGAAGAATTAATAGAGGTTGGATATGCTTCATAACCCAACTGTATGTTGGCTTAGCATTAGGGTGTAGCCCTGACTGTGAGAGAGCCCATTTATCCCTCCTTAGTGGATACATAGCCCCAGCTCGCAGGTGGTCTCTAAGAGATGAAATAATACAGGATGGGAAGAGACCTATGGTTTGGTTGGAACATTGCAGTCCATAGCCAGTTTGATTGGAGGTTCAAGGAGAAAGATAAGTGTTTCTTGTGCTTGATTGTGCCCATTTTACATCCATACATGTGTATTTATTTATTCCTAAATGCATAGTTGACCCAACTGATTAATAGGGCTTGATTCTAATGTATTATGTTTCATTCTATTGTGCATGTTATTGATTGATGAATGTATGACACTTTCTGTGTGGATAATGATACCTTCATATATAGTTGTTGAATATATGCATGCATCTATTTGCTTATGTGAATAGCCCATTGATGAATAGGACTATATTCCTAAGCATTGTGTTTAAGTCTATTGTGTAGGTTGTTTATCTTACTTCTGCACTGATTTAACTAATTAATGACTGTTATGGGTATGCTGGATACATGTTAGATGTGTGGGTGGATAATGTTTTAGTTCCCCTATGTTTGTTGATGTATGAATCTACCTACATGATTTATTTATTATGATCTTGCACATCTGCACCTTTTTGTTTATCCTTGTACTTATATGACCTTATACCTTGATGACTAGGGCTTAGTCTGGTAAGTGTACAGAATGATTAAATTAGGGTTGTGTGGAAAGGAGTAGATACCCATGTGCTGTCCCTATCTTCTCTGTGGATCAAAGGAAGGGGAGAGGACATGGTAGATTGTTTCAGAACCCTTAATAGGATGGGAAAAGAGGCATAGAGGAGGCTCAAAGCCTTATTTTAGAGTGGAATAAGGGAAGGATCAAATTCCTCAGGTGTGGATGAACAACTTGTAGCTGCATAGTTCTCTCCAAGATTTTTCCAATGGTACTGGATTTTCCCAAATTGGACTTAGGATGAAGAAGTTATGGGATAGAGAAGTTGGGCAGTGGGGATTTGGACTTTTTGAACCTACATGCAAACTGTGGATTGCTGAAGTCGGAAGCATGAATTCTCGGTGTGATGCTTGGCGTTTCAAAATTTCTGAATCCCACATCGCGGGCTGCAAAGTGCAAAAGTCGAAAGTGGAAATATTCGCAGACTAGAGAATTGGTGTTCCGACTTATCAACTCTCGCATCGCGGAGTGCAGAGTGCGGAAGTCAGAAGTGGAAACGTTCGAGGTTGGATATTTGGTGCTCCGATGCTCTGAGTCCCACATCGTGGAATTCAAAAATGCGAAAGTCAGAGAGGCATTTTCGATGCCGTGTATTTGGCACCCCCACGTTCTGATTCATTCATCATGGAATGTGGAACTGCGAAAGTTGGAGAGGTGTTTTCGACGCTGTGTATTTTGCACTGCGACGTTCCGAGTCCCGCATCATGGAATGCGGAACTGCGGAAGTCAAAGAGGTGTTTTCGATGTCGGGTAATTAGCGCTTTGAATTTCCGAGTCCTGCATCACGGATTGCGTATCTATGGAAGTCGGAGAGGTGTTTTCAACACTACGTTTTTTCGAGATCCGATTTCGGACTCCCAACTTGCAGTTGCGGATTGCTTCTTCGAGATTGTGGAGTTGAGTACTAATGTCAATTATGGCTATGCAACATAGTAGAGTTTCAGATTAATTTGAAAAAAAAAAGGTAGCAGATTTCTTCAAGGTTGTTCTCAAATCACTCTAAAGGTCACCCAGGGGATCAGGGACATGACATTTTGTAACAAATGTGAGTGGCACTGATTTTGTTGGGGGAACGTTTTTGGGTGAATTCTCCATTGGTATTATGGTGGAGGAAGTGGCGTTTTCTTGTATGACATGTTGTCCAGGGTTAAGCAGTGGAGGTTTTATTGTATGGATGATTAAAAGAATCATAGATTTTAATACAAAAACATTGCTTTATAATGAAAGCAATTTCAACAATAATCAATCTAAAACTACTTTGAAAGTATTAAGCCAAAATCACAATATCAAGTTTGTGGGAGAGAAAGCTAATTTGATACATCAATGTTCTTTAAAGCCACATTATGTTTCTAGGGGAATAGTGTCAAGTGTTTTTGAAGGATACATTGTACAATTCAAACCACTAGATGTTGGTGAGTTTGGTATTTTAGTTCATAAAGTCTTCTGTAATTTTGAGGATTGTGATGTATTTGAAGGATCTGTTTTAAGATTTCTTGCAAACAAGTTTCTTGACCTCAATGATGTTCCTTTGGATGTAATACTAAAAAAGAACATAGACAAAGACATGGTCAACATTTGGAATATTTTTGAAGAATGTCCTTTACAGATGGTCCTTCCGGCTACTCCCCATTGTGAATATACAAATGTTAAAGGTAATGGAACAAGGCCATACAATTCCGTAAAGCAACAAGATGGAACTAAATCTTTTGAAAGAAATTCAAGCTCAGTAACTTACAGGATTGGAATTGATCAAGGTGCATTCCTTTCAAAAATTGTCACTGAACATTGTTTCCCAAATATTTGTATATCAAAAATTTCACTTCAATCGATAGTTGAATGTGTGAATAAATTTCATAGTATGAATGGAAATTCAAGAAGACAATATGTTATAAATTCTATGGGATCAAATGCTCCTATGGCCAAAGAAGGAGACGACAAAAAAAAAAAACATGTTTATAATGAGATTAGACACAATAGACATCTATCAAAATGCATGGTATAAATGCCATGGGGTAAAAAGGAGAAATTTCTACAATTATAAAAGCATGTTCTTGAATGGTGATGTGAGAGTTAGGTATGGTAACAATGGCTTGGGAAAATCTAGTGCAAACATTGTTGCACTGGTAGGTACTATTAATAAAATTGTAGAAGAGAATTCAGACAAATATCCACATCTTACACGATTAATCAGTGAAGATGGAACAAAGAAAACCTTGAAATTATTGCCATCTAATATGCCCCATGGTTTGCTGCGAAAAATGGCAGATGAAGAAATTGAAAGTATTGGTTTGCATCTAGTATCGCAATCCTCCTTTAACAAGGCGATGAGAGAAGATTTTCGAGATGTTAAAATTTCTAAAGCAAACTCCTTTGCAAGGTGTAATGAGTGCATTACAATACATGATAGGCTTAAGGGGACCACTGATCTAGCTGAGGTGGAAAGGTTGTGAGGACATTAGGTAGCTCATAATAAATATATTGCAAGTTGTCGCCAAGTATATTATTCACACAGATTAGCTTCACAAAAAATCCAAATACTTTTATGAGTATTGTTCATGAAAAAATGGATAAGTCAAATACTTCCATTCCAAGGATGGGTAAGAAGGAAAAATATTTTAGTAATATTATGAATATTCCCATATCATTGAATGGAATGTTGACTCATGGGCACCAGACTAGGGGTTTTGGCCATTTCATCCTCTCATTTTTAGAGAAGAGATCGAATTTCACTGAAACATCCCTGGCTAAATGCTTGAAGAGTCTTGAAGAACCAGTGGTTGATAAATATGGTGATTTTCTCTACAAAGGTGGAACATCTAAGCACCAATTACATGATGCTCTATTGCAATCATAGTCATATGAAAAGTGTGTGATATACATACAAGATGCAATGCAACATGATGTATTGTGTGTTGATGGTACTGATCAATGCATGCCAAATAGAAAACTACCACCCATATTGTTGTTGCAAATGGATAATTGTTCAGGCGATAATAAAAACCGCTTTGTATTTGCATTTTTATATCTTTTAACAGCAAGGAGAGTGTTCGAGATTGTTGAAGTTGGATTCCTCCCAGTTGGGCACACCCATGAAGACACAGATGGAACTTATGGAAGGTTATCAGTAAATCTAATGCAAAAGGATATATTTTCACTCTCGAAAATTATGGATATGTATAGGACATGTGAAGATAAAAATTTCTATGTCCCTTATCTAATTGATGAAATTTATTATTTTAAGAGTTTTTTGAAACCCCGCCTTTTGGATGGAAATGCCAATATATAAAAAAATTCCATTTTTTAAAATTTCAGCTCATAGATAACATTCCAGTCATGCAATGGAGGGCATCACTTTGGGATGAAGTTTGGTCATCTCCTATTCATCTGTGGAGTTCATTTCCATATGGTAGTGCAGACTTACCAGTGGGGAAGCCTAGGTTATTAAATCTGCAATCAAAAATACCTTGAGACATTGACGAAAAAAAAAGAATGAATAGAAACATATATTTCATTCTGGAATCTAGGGATTGAGAAGGGAAGTGATCAATTTTGGCGTCCCAAGTTAAATTTTTGGGAGGATGTGTATAAAGATTTAGACAATCCCTTTGAGAGTGTTGATCAGTCAGCAACTAACTTTTGGCCATCGACAAGCCATGATATTCATAGTAGTGAACCTACAAGATCTGAACATGAAATTATGGATGCCTATTTGAAGGAAAATGTGCCTTCTTTGTAGGATTGCTATGGTGGACCAGTATACAACAAGCCTAGAGATGAATTCATTCCAAGAGTGGATGTTGTAAAGGGACAAATGGTCATTATGCAATCACCAGATCCATATTGTGCAATATGGTTTGGCAGGGCGATTGGTAATATTTATCAGGATTCAGATGCTAGTACTCTTGGGTCTTACAAAGCAGAGGTGAAATTGTGGAAGCCAACAAGAGCATCAAAGGATCTGAAGGTTTTGTACAAAAACTACTTAAATAGAAAGCAATAATGGGTTGTTGGTGCAGAAGAAAATATGATGATCAATGTAAATAGAATCATATGGGCATGGTCACCAAGGCTAGGATGGATAGAAGAAAAAAATAGAATAAACGAGAAGGGCCTTGCAGCAGTTAAGGCACAACGAGAACAAATGAGGCATAGTGTTGAGAGTGGGATGGTTGTTCTTATGGATATAGTTTGATGGAATATTTAGCCCAAAAAATTTATAATTTGTTATAATCCTTCTAGTATATCTATCAACCTAGATGGGCAAGCAAACGTCGAGCATTTGGAACATCCACAAGCCTCTAGGCATTTGATAAAAATTACTATTGTGCAAAATAACCCGTTTACTGGTTACTACTGTGTAAGTAAGTTGTGTGTATATAGATTATGCAGAAAATTCATGCATGATTTGGAAACTACTAAAATTATATATGTAAAAAGATAGATATTATTGATATTGTATCAAAAAATAAACAAGAATTGATAAACTTGTTATTAAAAAAAGGACTAGATAATGCACTTTTCACCTTAAAAGATTGTACATTTCCAAATAAAAATTGCACTTTTCAAGTCAAATTTTGCATTTTTTTATTTGAAATTCACACTTTTTGAATTGAAATTCATAGTTTCATAATAAAAATTTGCAATTTTAGGGTTCATAAGTAGTCAAAAAATACACTATTCGAATAGAAAAACACACTTTTCAAATCCAATATTTCCAATTTCATAAACTAATTTTGCACTTTAGAAAGGTTGATATTGACACTTGCAAAGTCTAAATTCACACTTTTTTAGTCCAAATTTTGCGTAATATGTCCAAATTTAATGAAATAGGCGTTTCCAACTAAAACAAGAGTAATCAAATAGCACACCACTAAAACAATCCTAAGTGATCTAGACCAAGAAAACATGTGACCTTCCAAAGGAGCATCTTGGATGATGAGGGCCCGGAAAAAACTAGTGAAGGGATGAAGAATAGTTATTCGGGGTCCACAATACAGATTCCAAGGGGCCAAGCATTTGAATCACCAACTTCCTTCCCAAAGAACTATAGAGGATTTCCTCCCAAATCTGTCCTGGGTGCAATGGAAATATCCTTCCACCAGCACCGGTGTAGATCCTTCAAGGTCCAGATACTAAGGCTACAAACTTTATAGAGAGGGTGGACAGTCACAGGTCAAATCAATGTGCATGGGAAGGATAACAAAGCACGAAACTCTAAAGAACCAAATGTACTGATGAATCCCCGTATGCACACCAATCCTGGTATATGCTCAATTGAATATCGGAGGGGTGTTTCCTCTAATCAATCTCGCACGACCTTGTGCTTGAATCTGGTGTAAGTGGAGCTTACCAATTCAACTTCTACAAAGGTGGATTTACCTGAATATTGGCCACTACGTCTGAGTTTGTCTAGTTTGGATAGTTTAAGAAACCCTAATCCAAAGC
Source organism: Larix kaempferi (assembly GCA_027924585.1). Taxonomy (NCBI): domain Eukaryota; kingdom Viridiplantae; phylum Streptophyta; class Pinopsida; order Pinales; family Pinaceae; genus Larix; species Larix kaempferi. The sequence continues at coordinate 107,678 of BSBM01001098.1, read as the reverse complement.
ACTAACCTAAACTATTTGGTGATAGAACGTAAAAAAGAAATGTTACTAATTGATTTTAAGTTAATGGTTCTTTTCAAGGCTGTTATATAGTCAGAGGGTAGTGGTTGTGTGCACAATGATGTTACAACTGAAATGTAAAGACAATATGATAAGTGTATAATGAAATTGTACCATAATTATTTCACTTCTTTTACTTTTTCCTTTCGAAATCAAAGTACTGATAATATGAAAACCTAATGAAGTAACAATTTCTTTTTCTTTTTCAAAAATAATGTTATGCAAAATGCAACTACCCGTTGAAAAGACTTACTACAATTCTTGCTAAGGAGACTATTTTTTTTTTTGAATTTTCCTTTTAAAATATGAAAAGAAAAACTAACTATAAGCAAGCATAAAAAACCCAAATAACTAAGTGTATCAGACTCTGCACCTAAGCTTACAAGATCAGAACTCTAACCCTATCAGAACTATGAAAACAAAACAAAAATTTGAATTCACTTACCTTGGTATAAGACACTTTGAGTAAAGGAATTGAAAGACAAGAAACATTATCCACAAGGAACTCCTTCAGCGTCACATACAACCCTTAGACAGACTAGCAACGAATGAAGGTCAACCAAAGCATCCACAAACCAAGCACTCAACCATGCAAGACTCAGATACAAACCCTAACAAGCTTCAAAACTAAAATAGGTCAAAAGGAAGAGTAAGAAACTTGAAAACAGACAGTAAACAGACTATGTAATTTTAAAGAGAAATGACTTCAAAATCATTCAAGGAAAAACCCTAGAAGGAAAACCTCAACCTATAGGGGTACCTGTGACTGTCTAGACAAAAAGAGGCGAGCCACTCGCAGGTGTAAAAGCTACAACCCATGGGTAACAGGGGAAACTCTCTATTGTAAGTATAGAGAAGCAACGAGTATGCTTTAAAATTATTTAAAAAAAAAATTAATCTCAATAAGATCAGAATCTAGGCCAAGATCAGTGGTACCAACCCTCTGTAGACTCCTCCTAAAGCCTAAAAATACACTCAGAATGAAGAAATATCAAACAAAGGACTCCCAAAGAAATAGGGAAATCCCCAGGGGAGTCGCCACTTCTATTGTACATAAAATAATCCTAATTACTAGGAATTGAAGAGGTCACCAACATACTAATGAATTCAAGCAAAGACCAAGGAAATAGAAGATGCATGACAAGATATTCTTTTTTGAAAACGAACTAGGGTTTAAAGATCAAGCATTTGGTACCTTATATTCTAGAATTTTGATCCAGGCTTTCGAATCTTCAGCCCTTATCCACAATCTTGTATGAAAACCCTGCAAAACAAATGCAACCTTCCTCAAAACGTTTGGCTACACATGAACGAATAATAAAACTTGAAAAACATATCCATGTAAATGCATGAAATATTTCCAAACTTTCAATTCATATACCAAACACTAGTAATATGGGAAGATAAATGCTTCTTTATTGAGCATAAAGATGACAACAAATACATTCACCTTGTCTTGCTAGAACACCTATGAAACCAAGATCTAGACTCTCTTGCTTCTCTCGTTCAATCAAATTCCTCCAGCATTTCCTTATAGGATGAGTGAACCCCCTCTCTCATGGCCCTCCTCTTGTATTTATGGAAAAGAAAGAAGGATGGTTTTGAGAGAAGAACAGTTAGGGTCAGTGTGGAAGTTAAAGAACCACCTCCAATTGTCCCTATTTCAAATTTAATTTTTATTTGTCATGATTTTATGAGGGACCCGCGGGTGTAAGCTTTGTAGCAGGTGGGTAACCCACTAGGAAGCTTCAAACAGGTAGTGAGTGCAACTTTTTAGGGAAACCCGCGAGTGGTACATGGACCATCAGCGAGTGACCCATTATACTTCAAGAGTAAATTCGTGAGTATGTATTAAAATGCTATCACCAAAATGAGGTGATCTAGAGAAAAGAGGAATGACTAAGGCCACGAGAATCTATAACAAATGTAAGCTCTTCCATCCATGGTGTCCTTTTGTGTGAGTGACAATACAGTGTCGTCGTGTATGGAGAAGTGTTGATTTGATTGATAATAGTTGGTTTTTCAATTTATTAGTTATATATACCGGTGTGTTCACTACATGTAAAAGCATTTCCAAGTCAATTCAGTTGTGTGTAATGAATGCACTAATATTTAGTTTCTAGTTTTTAAAATAAAGTTATGCTATATCCATGCAAAATGAAAGTGTAGCACATCAGTGATTCAATGCATTTAATCCATTCGGCTCGCCCCTTGGGAAATGTTCCTTGTGATAAATTACAGAGTGCAATGACTTTTGGTGCGAGCCGAATGGCTCTAACGCATCACGAAATTTTTAATTTTTTTTAAAGGATAAATTGTGGCTTAATTGCAAAAAGTAATCCACTAAAATTTTAAATTATCAAAAAATAATCAATTTATAGGTTGAACCGCGTGTTAAAGAGGCATCCTTGCAATGTATGGATAATCTGAATTTTTTCCCACCATTTGGAAAAATTCAAACTCAAGTGACCAGCCGGTAAACACGAGAAATGTGCCAGCAGGAGGCTAGAACGAACACCGGTGGCAGAGCATCTAGGTGGGTTATGAACGACATCGGTGCAAATGACTCAGAAGCACTGTGCAGGGGTAAAAATGATTTTGAAGGAGCGATAATTTTTTTAATAAAACCCTATTTCGGTGCGCTAGATAGATGAACCCCCAGTTCGTCATGTTTATAAAACTACACTGCTACGGGTTTGCAAAATTTCCACACATTTCATTGTTCTAGTGTGTTTGGTATGGAGACGGACCAGTGCATTAAGGTCACAAAAATGCATCGATATCGTTGTACAAAAATTTTGGGTGTTTCACATAATTTTTTTTAACTGATGTTTGTTTTTTCACTGTGTGACATTGTTTTTTTGCCTTCCCGGTGCATTTGTTGTGGAGATGCACCAGTGCATTAAGGTTACAAAAATGCATCGATAAGGTTTTACAAAACTTTTGCACGTTTCACATATTTTTTTTCATGGTGGGTTTCTCTTTTGCTTTCCCAGTGCATTTTCTTTGGAGACGCACCTATACATTAATGTCACAAAAACACACCGGTAAGGTTTTAAACTATTTTTGCACATTTTGAATAAAAAAATTTCGCGGTGCAACATAGTGTTTTGTGATCCCAATGCATTTGCTTTGTAGACAAACCAATGCATTAAGGTCACAAAAATGCACCAGGAAGGTTTTACACAATTTTTGCGCGTTTCACATAAACAAAAAATGATTTTTTTTCGTGGTGAGACATTGTTTTTTTTGCGGTCCCATTGTGTTTGGCTTGGAGACACCGGTGCATTAAGGTTACAAAAATGCACTGGTAAGGTTTTACACAATTTTTGCGCGTTTCACATAATTTTTTTTAATTGATTGTTTTTTCATAGTGTGCACTTGCTTTTTTGTGGTCCCAGTGTGTTTGGTTGGATATGCACCAATGCATTAAGGTCACAAAAACACACAGGTATAGTTCAACAAAAACAAATGGGCATTTCGCATAATTTTTTTTAATTGATTTTTTTTCAACGTGTAACATTGTTTTTTTTTGCGGTCTTGGTGCGTTTTGGTTGGAGATGCACCGGGGTGCTCAGGTTAGAAACACAACGAATAAAGAACGTCAACTGCAACCTCTGGTCTCGCACCTCCATTATAAATGGATATTTGAGCTCGTTTGAGAGGAGCATCCAATATAACCCCCGCTACAGGGCCTTTTCCTTCTAGTGATTGAAGAAAGGTTACATAAGACCCAATGCTTCACCTTGGGGAGCTCTTGTGTTATTTGTGAAGAATAATGATGGAACTCTAAGACTTTGCATAGATTATAGATAATTGAACAAATAAACAAATTAAAACAAGTACCCCTTGCCAAGGATTGGTGACTTATTTATTTAGTTGAGAGAAGCCAAAGTGTTTTCAAAGGTAGATTTGAGACCAAGATACTAGTCCACCAATATTGAAGATTGCAGATCCCGATAGAAGTTTTGTTGTGTCAACAAATGCATGCAAGCAAGGTGTTGGTTGAGTATTGATGCAGGATGGACATGTGATCAGTTATGAATCCAAAAATTTGAAGGAACATGAGAAAAACTATGCCACTCATGATCTAGAGCTCATGGCCATCATTCATGCCTTGAAGATGTGGATACATTACTTGATGGGTAAGAGTTTTGAGTGAAGGACTGGTCATGATCTTTTGAAATATTTGTTTGAGCAGCCTAATTTGAATGAATTAAAGAAGGTGGATGGAATTGTTATGTGACTATGACATTGACATCAAGCACATCAAAGGTAAGGAGAATAAGGTAGCTGACGCACTTAGTAGGAAGATACATGTGATGCATGTAGCATCTATCAGTACTAGTACTTTATGTTTCAAGGATAAGATCATTGAAGTCAATATTATAGATGAACACTATTAGCAAGTTAAGGAAGGATTGCAACAAAAGAAAATACAACAAAAATTTGATAAGTATAATTTGGAAGATAATGGAATCCTTATGCATAGAGATAGAGTCTATGTGCCCAACTTAGGAGATCCAAGAAACATGATTCTGAAGGAAATGCATGATGTTCCTTATGCTAGACATTCAGGTTATCAGAATGCAGTGGCATTAGTGAGGAAGCAGTACTATTGGACGAGGATGAAGAATGATGTTGCAGAATATATAGCGATGTGCATGGAATTCCAAAAAGTTAAAGTTGAGCATCGACATCTAGCAGGAGTTTTACAGCCATTGTCGATACATGAATGGAAGTGGGACATAATGACAATAGATTTTATCACAAAATTTCCTAAGATGAGACAACATGATGCCATCATGGTGGTGGTGGATAAGTTGACTAAAGCAACAAAATTTATTCCAGTAAATATAACTCATTGGGCAACTAACATTGCAAACATTTACATGAAAGAGGTTTCCAGATTGCATGGAATTCTAAAATCTATAGTGTTGGATAGAGATTCAAAGTTTACTGGTAACTTATGGAAGGGATTGTTCAAAGGATTTGGTATAGATCTGAACATGAGTGCAACATACCATCCTCATATAGATGGTTAGACATAAAGAGTTAATAAATTGATTGAAGACATGCTAAGAATGTATGTGATGGATCAACCATCCAAGTGGGAATATTTCTTACACTTAGTAGAGTTTGCATATAATAATGGATATCATGCCTCTCTGAAGATGAGCCCTTTTGAGGATATGTATGGAAGAAAGTGCAATAATCCTATCAATTGGGATAATCTAATGAACATAATCATTATTGGACCAAAACTATTGAAGGATATGGAGGATCAGAGGGTTAAGATCAAGCAGAATCTCAAGGAAGCTGAAGATAGATATAAAATCTATCTATATTAGAACAAAACTAACTGGTATTTTGAAGTTGGGGATCATGTATTTTTAAAATTCTAACCAAAGAAGAGCAGCTTGAACTTAGAGAACTGTTCTAAGATAGATGCTAGATACTATGGCCCTTTTGAGATCCTAGCCATGATAGGATCCATTACTTATGAGCTTGCTCTTCCCACTTGCATTAAAGTACATAATGTGTTTCATGTTTCTTTATTAAAAAAGTATATACTTGATGCTAACCATGTGGTTGATTAGAATGTCATCCAGGTGGAACTGGAAGGGTATTTTCTGGTACATCTAGTTTCCATTGTAGGAAACAGGTTCAAGTTGTTGTGGAATCAAGAGATCATGAAGGTAAAGGTCCAGTGGGATCATTACATTCCTAAGGATGCTACATAGGAACTGGAAAATGCTATGAGGGAAGCATACCATCATCTATTTTGAAATTTATTTTTGTGTAATGTATGTAATAAATATGCATCGAGGATGATGCATTGTTTTAAGGGGGAGTGGATGTAATACCCCATCTATTAATCTTCAGACTTATGATTATTTGTTTGTTGATGTGACAATGGAACTATGATTATTTGTTTGTTGATGTGACTATGGACTTTGATATTAATATTATTGTTATTGTTATAATTATTGATGATGATTATTAATTAAATAAAACTTTCTCAATGGAGATAACTAAAAGAGTATGGGATGCCATGGTTCCACAAGTGAGGGGTTTGGGATATAGGAGTTGTTTCTCACATTAACATTATACAACAAACCTTAATTTTGATTATTTTTTACCTAGGATATACTTTGGAGATTGGATTATGGTTTAGTGTACCCCTTTCTACCTTACACACCCTCCTTAATAGTTTTCTTCGTCCCACTCGGTAAGTGCGCCCTCATGAAAAGATTCTTTTTTATTTTCATGCCTTCAAGTCATTTATGAGCCTCTATTCCTCCTAGTGCACCCTCTTGATCAGATCCTTTCTTATTTTTTTTCCTCCAGCTCATTAATGAGTCTCCATCACTCCTCATGCACCCCCTTGAGTTATTTTTGGCTTCCACTAATTCATTTTATGTGTAACTCATCCTCATGGAGCTACTTCTGGTTAAGTAACCTCCACTTGAGCCTCTAATCTCCCTAATTCGATTTCCCCCTTCATTATTGAGTGGTACACAAAATAATTTGAGTTTCATTGTTGTAATTTGAGTTTCCTACCTTATGGTTGAGTTAATCCCTCCTCTTAACCCGGGTGGAATTGCCTTGGTTCGAATTGCCTCTCTCTTCTATAAATTCATGTGCTCTCTCCTTATTGAGGTTGATCTTTAGCTTGGATCACTTTAATTGTGCTATTTCACTGTGTTGTGAGTGTTGAAAATATTGAGACTATGTTGGGACTTCGTTCCTATTGTAGGATTTCCCCCAAAGAGTAGTCTAGTATCCATTTCCAGAGGGTAGTGTAGTGGATGTTGCCCTTGCTTCTAAATTGGGAGCCACTCAACTAGTCTAGGTTCTCGCATAGGATTACTGGGAATGGGATGGTGATATCTTGAGGGATGAGTTAGGTGAAGGAGTCACATCCCATAGGTAGTGCAAACAGACAAGAAGGAGGTGGCAGTAGGAAGTATCATGGTTTCTTGGAATAAGAGTTTCCGAGAGTTGATAGACTGAGTGTGATATGATTATGGATCTATGACCTCATCTCGTGAGTGACCTGTTCAAGTGAAGCAATATTGATTGTGTCTACAACTAGGAGGAACATTGTCCCATTGAATCTAGTTTCCCAAATTTAAGATAAGCATTCTATCATGTGTTATTCATGTTATTTTATTATGTATATGTGTTGTGCTGATTGATTTATACTATCTTTATTTTCATGGTTTATATGTCAGATTATCTATGCAGGATGGATGGAATTTGTACATGATGAGTCTGAATTTTTATGATCCTTCTCTACAATCTATTCTTTCTCTTCTCCATCGGGGTTTACAATTGTGTCTCTCACGGTGCTAAGAGGGGCACAACCACATGTTCTGGTTCACCTATTTCTGCTATGTTTTGGGTTTTGAAATCTATTCCATTGCATTTGGAGTGATGTTTCTAGTAAGGAATGCCTTTTGTTTCACTAAAAAATATTTCTGTATGATACAGTTGGGACCGTTTTGGCTCAACGGTGTTTTCGGTGCCAAACGGAACACACCCTGTCTTTTGATTGAGAGTACCTATTTATGTAGATATGTTCTATTGTTGTAGATATGATTATATTATTGTATATCTAATTTTTAGTAGTGATTGATGGCTAGATCAAAGGAAACTATACAATCTAAATCGTACTAATGAAAGATGGTTGTAAGGGAAAGCCACAAGATCTAATTTTGGAGGTTGTAGTTGGCATCCTGTGCCTTTGTCCTTGCTATGTTGTGTGTGTGGCTATATATGGAAGCTCGTGGACATGTTTTGATACTATTATTACTTACTATTTAACTATAATATCAACGCAAACACAACAAAATTGATAAGTAATCCTCAAATGAAAGATAATTATTATGCAAGCAAAAGATAACCACAACGACTAAATACTTACTAATCATGTTCTCGATAGCATTACAACTCCAATAATTACTATCAAGTACTCATCCAATCATGCTAGAGATTCTAATTACTATTCCTTACTCATGTACATGTTATGAATTACATTATTATTATGCTCAATAGTATGCACCATAGGGGAATGTTATGCTTGCATGTCCTACAATTCTTTTAAAAGGATATAGATTTAAATTTATTGGTTGAATTGCTAGTTGGCCTAATCTTAATATGCTATGTAATACTTAACTTAGCCCCTTTTTCTTGGGTTTCCTAGTTCCTCTAGCCTTAGTTTGAGGTTAGGGACATTACAATATTCACCAACTGACAAGGTTATCAATGATAGGAGAGGATATCACTACAAAGTTCTAGGGAGATCACAAGAGAAGTGGAAGTCAGATATAGCCAAGCATGTATGATCGATATGGCACCAATAATGGTGGTAAAGGCATTGTGATTTACGATATTAACAATGCACATATTAAGATTGCACACCAGATTATTTCCATCCATGTCATCTGAAACTACACTAAGGGAGAATGCACAGTAGACACTATTTCCATCCCTGAATTTTGCATTCATGCTGTTTAGCAGAACTGGTGCAACTAACTAATGGATGATCTATTCTAGTAATGAATCGATGCACACAATTTTGGTGGCTATTTTATCTTCAAATTATTGATCATAGCTATGGAAATGTGGAAATGGAAAACATTGAAGGGAAGAGAATTGCCACTTCCTGCCCATGGATAGATTGTTTCTCTATGTTTCACTCCATGGAGAAAAAAATGAGATGCTTCCAATGACATATTAGATAAAAGATACTTCAGCCAATGGGACCTATATATCAAGGCTGTGATAATGGAACTATTTCAGCAAAATATGTTAACCAACTATACTGCTAAAGTGCGGTTCAAGATAGATCAAGACAACACCTTAACTAGGCCATGAGGAGTTGATCTAGAAAATTTCAAAGTGTGAGCATTACCATTTTGTTTACTCCCATAGGTCTTTCACAAAGAGATCATCAGTTGGCTAGGTGTGATGGCGACATCCACACCTAAAGGTTACCGCATACATTTTTCCACCTTCTTTGTTCATTTCTATGCATAGAATAAAAGAAGACACATTCCTTATGGAATCCTCAGTTGCAATGCCTCAAACCATGACATGTGTTGCTGCTAAACTCCTTTACATTTCACTTCTATAGATATATGAATCTCCTTTTGATTCCACTATGATTCCTACTAAGATCATGAAATATTCCCTCGCTTCCCTAGGTGGACCAAAGCATCCCTATTTCAGTAAACCCCCCACTTCAAAACCTTTACTTTTTGCCTATACCATCCGTTCTCCTTCCTAAGAATTCCTTCCTGAAGATGCACAAAAATTTACAACCCTCCCACCCATTTTGTTCCCCTTTCCCTTATCACCTTCCATCAACATGAAAGAGGTTTCTTTGAAATTATTTCAGACCATTACTTTGAATAGTTTTGTAATTGATATCCTAGATGACCCACCAAAACCTATTCATACAACTCTAGGAGTCTCGATGTAACAAGAAATCATCACACAACAATTTGCTTCCCAGGAAACTACAGAAGGCCAAGAATCATCAACCAACTAAGAAGCCACTACAATAGACCCACTTTTACCGCAGATCAATCATGAGGAAGATCCTCCTAGTGATTTGAAATAAGAGAAATCTGGCCCATATTAATAGTATGAATATGTCTAGGAGACACCATTGCTGTAAGATATCCCCATGAACGATAGACGATGAAGACATGGCAGAGACACACAAACCCTCTCCACCTCCTCCAACAATTGAACATGTCTCTCTCCAAAATAAGGTTGTTGAATTTGCAAAGGAACCTGAAAATTGTAGATTCATTCTTCATATATGTCAGGATCACACCAACATTCCCTTTCATGACAGAAGTAATTCAATAGAATATCATGTAGAGAAGAAAAGCATACCAAGAAGTTGAGACTCAACCTATGGAGCATTCCACATAATCAATTTCTGGAAGACTACCTTTACGCTCACTACCTCTCGTCATAACAATTCCAAACTCCATTGCATATTCACCCCAATCATTATTTGAGCATATTTGAAGTACTATAGCTGAGGTCGAGCATCACCTAGTCCAAGGTGAGACTGAAGAAAATATCCTTAAGCAGGCCGACGAAGATGTCCGCATATAGTTGGTTGATGCCTTCGCCACCAAGACTAAAGAACAACAATCTAGAACAACTATGGAAACACAACCACAACTCTCCATTACCAGATGCGATCAATGTGTCCTAAGGTCTATTAGTATGTATCCACTACACTAGAGGATATTTCAATATCCATGCCACAAGAAATTATTCATCTCCTTTGTACCTCATGGCATCAACTTGAAATAGAACGAGGTGAAATACAAAAACAAGTACTTGCTCTCAAAGATCAGGGAAATGTACAACAGGTACACTTGATGACTCAAGTACCAGAAGTCAGCCAAGAAGTGATAGATGTTTGCTACCGGTTAAGATGGAAAACCCAACATAGTTAGGAACTCTTTTCATCAATTAACGATTCGGTTTGGATTCTATCCAAGAAGCGGTGGCAAATAGAATCTTTGCTGAAAAATATTAAGCAGTTCAATGAAGAATCCCAAACAAAAACTAATCCTTTAAGTTCTGAACGCAAGTAAAGGAAGCTCAACAAGATGATGATGAATTAGATATAGTACATCACAAAGTATCCACTATGAAAAAGGCCCTATGAATCATTAAATTCCATGGCACAATCTACATACACAGATTTAAAATAGTTTGATTAGTTTGTAGACACAAAGACACACCATTTGTAGAGTCAAACACCCATGATATAAGAAACATAAAAATACTCAAACGTTTTTAGCTAGCACCAACATTCTACTAGGAAAATGTAAGACAGAGTTGTAAGAATTCAAAGTCCCCAGACACTGTGCATTCGCATAAGTCCTAGAGTTTGCTCCTGCATTTGAAGAGACAGCAATAGATGATGCGCAAATCTCAGTAATTCAACCGAGTTGAATCAAGGACGAGTCATCACTTGTGGGAGAGGCTTGTTGTCTCCTTCATTTTTGGAAAGGCCTAAAGGTAGAATTTGTGGAATCCCCCAACCACAACAAATATTTTGGGACCATTTTTGCAGCTATTTAAAGAAGCACAAGAAAAGCAGAAGGAGAAAGCACAAGATAACATCGAAGAGATGAATATCATATCAATAGAAGAGTGTTAAAAGACAATAATAGATTTGAGCCTTTTTTTTATTCTGGGTTTTGCATAATGTAAATGGGCTACGGGTTTTATAATATGGGTGTGTGCAAGAAGATGAGGGACCTTTTAGATGCAATCCCAGTTTTTGAAAACACGATCACATTACATAAAAATATAACATGTTTCTGCTACATAGCACTTGGTATGGTAAAACCTGAGCCTGACATGTCATTAGACATGTAGGATAGGGAACCATAATGCGTACGCATTATATAACTACAAAATGTGTACGTGTTATGTAGTTATAGAATGTGTACACGTTTTGTAAATCTAAAATTAATTTAAATACATAGTCGCGATAACCTGCAGTGCATTTCAACAATCAGGAATGCGAATTTGAGCTTGGACGGAGCCGGATTTTGTTGGAGGGGAGGAAAATTGACCTGTGAATTGTCATCTAATCAGCTAATTCATTCACCCATACCATTATTTTTTCAATTCTAAAACTAAATTACCTTTTTTTTATAATTTAAAACAACCTAATTTTGTAATATTTAGCAACTTGGAAATAACCCAATCTCTAATTAAATTCACATCTCTGTCAACCAAGATGAGTTAATAATTACAATGAATCCCTTTTCAATAACTCAAAAATTCCTAATGCAACCAAAAATGGAAAAAAATAGAACTCCTCCCTTTCTACAATGTATCCATCCACATGAAACCAAAATTTTCAACCCTCAAAGACCATTTCCCCATGATACTGATTGAACAGGTTTCCTCGAAAATGGCCATAACAAGATGAAATGCATTCACAAGCGTGAATAGAAAAAATGCATAAAAAAATAGTAACTTGGTTTCTCAAAATTTCATCACAATCATTTCTCCATGAACATAATCAAAATTTCATCACAAGTGTATGTAGCTATACATTGCCTCTTATTTAAGCACCCTTAATTAAATGCGAAAACACATTAACAAATTGCCTCTCGGTCCTGCCCTTTTAAACAGAAAACAGTGTATTATATATAAAGTCATAAATGACTTTACCTTGACCTAGCAAATTCATAAATGACTTTACTCAAACAGTCTATGCCCCTGCATCACTAGGTTTATCAACCTTTTTTAAAATAGTAAAAACAATGGGTAATATGATTCTACATGTCGAGTCTCTAAGCTCATCTACAACCAATTGTATTGCAGTCCACAATTTCCCCATTTTCCCATGTCACTTTTGGTTGGTTTCCATGTTTATAGAACAATGGAAATGATGAACACCCATGAACTACCTAGAGTGTGTCATGAGAGTGTTCCCAACCATGCTTTAGTCAATGATATTTAGAGGATTGGTGGAAGCCCTGTATCAACCCTTTTCTTGCCTCACATATCCTAATAGTCCCTCGCCCATGTCGTTTACATATCCAACAATCCTAATCTACACTCAGAAAGACCTGCGGCCCTGACCTAGTAACTACTCCTAGAAACCTATCCTAAAACCCTTCTAACATTTTTACCTATCTCGGCACTTCTTCCCTTGGATGTTGTACTAAACCTACATCTATCCTAAACTTCCATCCCTCTTAAAGACTGTGTTTAAGACATGAGTCTGATTTTTAGCACCTGACATGCCCCCGAGCATGTTATCTTAACCATCTTTATAAGCCTAACAAGTCATATCCTATTCTTACTTATTCATTAACTGAATGTAGTCACAATCCTAGGACTGTGACATTTAAATTTAGTTGTTCAATCTCAACTTAATATTCATCCTCCTAATCAACCATCTTGTCATATCAATCACATATCATAATACTTGGATCATTAATAAATATATGTGATAATTATGAGATAACATTGTCATATTCCACTTGTGATATCTTATTAATTTGACCTTGCTGTTATTGTGATTCTAGTCACAATCTCTTATTGATTATTCAACATCTTAATCATTGATAGTCATCTCAAGTATATGTAATCATATTGTCAAGACAAACTCATACATATTCATTTCATTCCATGCCACTTTGTCCGCCCTTCCAACCACAAGGCGTATTATGTTGAAATCAATAAATTTAATGTTAGCTTATGAAGTTGATGGAAATATTGTTTTCTGCAAGGGACGAAAAGGCCAAAACATGTCAAAATAACACTCCTAAATTCTAAGAATTTTAAACCCAAGTGTGCATGGAAAAGTCACCAATGAGGGTTAAGAAATGCGTCAACTTCTAGAAAGAAGTTGAACGAAACTTACTTTTTAATTGTTAAATGTTTAATTTTAAGTTTTAAATATATGTAAGTGAATGCCATTAAATTGCTTACTTGAGTTTGATTTAATACATTTTCAATTTTGAAGAGACGTTAGTATATACCATGTATATGTTTCTAATGATTTTCATATTGATATTTTTATTGCAGTTGCGGCTATGGACATGAATGCTGAGATATTGATTGAGCTTGCCCGCTTGAGGGGCATTAGTGCGGCTTTTAGTGGTGGTGAATGGATTCGCCGCTCACTTGCATCAACTCTGGATGCAATTGTTGACACCATTTCACAATCAAGCAATGTACTATATGATATTACATCATATAGAGAAAGAAAAATACAAGAATATGCTGATGGGATAGACTACACTGCAATCAAAAGGTTGAAAATATCCAAAGAGCTCATATTTGCATTGTTTAGGGACCCTCGGTCGGCAGAAATACCAAATGCAAACAAGCCTCATATCTCTATTGAGTGGTACACGTTTCAACCATTTGTTGATAACTGGATGGACAGATGGTACATGGTTTTCGATATGCCACCACATAACAACAGGGAAATTCTCCTGTATTTCCTTCGAAATATGTATGTAGAGTTTGTGTTACATAAACACACAAAATATTTTGATATCTTGCAGTTTCAGGGGATCAATGGGGGGATGCCCCAAAACCAACCTAATGCGAGGCCTCGAGACCCTGATCTCCCTATCCCTATACCTCGCAGGAAGTTTCCTAGGCCACATGTCCCACCTTCACATCATGTTATTCCACTGACACGTGATCCATTTTTGAGTTTGGCACGGGTGTTTTTTCTCCATGGAACTATGGTTTATCCTATGGGTGAGGAAGGGACATCTGTCCCTGGTGTGGTACATACACCAGGTCATCACCATGCAGGACCATCATCTAGTGCAGGACCATCCACTAGTGCAGGACCATCGGCACATCCCCAGACTAGTATTGAGCCTCACGAGTGCACATCGTGTGGTCGTCCCTACTATGGTCTTGCCTCACATGTTTCCTTCAGTGGGGTTTTGAGTGAGGTATGTAGATGGTTAATTGTAATAAATTCTTCATCTATTTTCCTCTTTGTACACATATATATAGTTTTAGCTAATGTATTAATTTTGTGAACTTGCAGTTGATGCTTTATGCCAGCAGTGACACCCCAGAGTCAAATGTTCCAGACTCTACAGGGGGGCATGACATTCCATCCACCGATAGCGTCATTGGTGGAGGGATTCATGATGCTACCCAGTTGGAAGGCCCCTCTTATATAGCACCCATTGTCGTATCTCAAACCGAGGTAAACATTTTAAAATTTTAGTTTTTTAATACTTGCTAATTTGTTAATTTCCACATACTTTACATGTTAGTTCACTAATGCTATCTACGGTCTAATATTTATAATTATTAAACTTGCAGATGGAAGATCCTTCACCGGGGCAAGCTAATATGGAGGTAGCATCCATGGTCGTATCGTCCGAGGAAACATCTGGGCTCTAGGTAAACAATTAAAAATGTCATTTTTTAAATACATGTCTATTCATTGAATCATGCATGTCTAACTACATGAACACTTGCTGACTGTAGGCACCAACCGAAACATCTAGACCATTTCCTGGATTTGTATCTCCTCCTAGTCCATTCGTGAACAAGGGGAATGTGTATGTGAGGCGACCTACTCCTAGCAAGACTCCAGCTGCCCACAACCATGGGCTTACTGATACCATGGTAATGTATATCCTTCAATGATATTTGTTGGTTAAATTTAAATCCATTGCATAAATAATTTTTGTTAATGTTTGAATTGCATATTTACTGCATCAGGAACTAGAGTTTTCTATTGCAAACATCGCATTGATGGTTGATGCAGCAGTCAGTGCTACATATGCAATAGCAACAAGTCACATAGAGGTATGTAACTATTTCAACATGATCTTTACATAGTTTATTATTGTTGTTTATTGTTTATTCATGCATGTCTAACTATTTCAACATTTGGTAATTGTATCCACCAGCAGCAGCAGGAGTTCCTGGCCCCCCTGGTTCGACCATGGTTGCGACCATCCTCGATGTTCAACCAACAAATCCATCTGATACAATGGTAATGTATATCCTTTGATGATATTTGTTGGTTAACTTGAAATCCAGTGCATAAAATGTTTTTGTTAATGTTTGATTTGCATGTTTACTGCATCAGGATCCGGAGTTGTCTATTGCAAACCTCCCAAGGGTCATTGATGCATCATTCAATGCTGCATCTGCAATAACAACAAGCCACACAGAGGTACAACTATTTCAACATGATCTAGACATAGTGTATTATTGTTGTCTATTATTTATTCATGCATTTCCGACTATTTCAACATTTGGTGATTGTAGCCACCACCAGCAGGAGCAGTTCCTGCCCCCCCTGGTTCGACCATGGTTGTGACCATCCTCGATGTTCAACCAACAACTCCATCTACTACACAAGGAACACAATCCCCTTTGTCATAGTCTCTCGTTGAGGTGAGATGTCCATTAGTGACCAAGTGTTTCATGCAATTTCCATGCACATGTTGATAATTGTTCAGCTAATGTATTAGTACATAGTTAGTTGAATTTAACAATTGATATTTAATTTGCAGGATCCAGAGATGCACACTGATCCTATAGATGTGCCTAGAGGATCAACGTCGGGAAAGAACAAGAGGAAGCTTGAGTTTTGACGTGTCTTATGGGATATATGTACATTTGGATACATGTACATGTGGCTTGGATAGTTTTGGATACATGTACTTTTGGATATATATGTACTTTTGGATACATGTACTTTTGGAGACATGTACATTGACTTCATTGTGCATGTAATTTTGGAGACATGTACATTGACTTCATTGGATACATGTACTTTTGGATACTTTTGGATATATATGTACTCTTGGATACATGTACTTTTGGAGACATGTACATTGACATTCGACTTATAAATGAATGATACATTTCACTTTGTATTTGTTCTTTGGTTTCCACATGTTCTTGTGTCAATCTATTGTGTTGATTTGTGTGGATTATCTATTACTTATGAATGCACTATGTCAAAAGAACAAACTATTATATTTAAAGGTTTCAACGAACTCACTATATGCACACTAATTGGATATCTAATTAAAAATTGTGATTTTGGATGATCATTACAAGTTAAGTCAAAGTTCTTGCTCATGTAATTTAATAAAACTAAGTGCAATGCAATGTATTTCAAGGTTTCAATGAACTCACTCATGCACACTAATTGGATAGGTCTAATTAAAATTTGTGAGTTTGGATGATTAAATTACAAGTTAAGTCAATGTTCAAGGGTAATTTAATAAAACTAAGTGCAATACATGCTACACATTTCATCAATGCCCAATATTTGATTGTACAATTAGATTCAACACTACATATGAGTAACTACATACAAGTGCTCAAATCAACATTGGTGAAATGAACAAAGGTTACCTCGAGATTCGATAAATAAAGTGCAATCGATAAATACAGTGCAGCCTTACTCAATAAACATGAACAATAAATGCTCACTCAACATGAACCTAGCACAACCAACAACACCATTCAACAAACCTCATGCACCCAATGACTAATCACTCAGCATTAAAGGAACTACAATAGAATCTAAGGACCGAGAACCAACTCCTGCTAGTGTGTTTGGGCAGGGGCCAGATGGCAACGCCAACCGCAACCTCACCATCCGTGGTTTTCCAAGTTTGGCCCTCGTTGGTGTGAAATGCTTGGTGTCTAATGTAAATGTAAAATTAAGTTATGTGGTTCCACATGTAAGTGAAGCCCCACTTGTAAAGTTAGAGTCATGTATAAATAAGAGTCATGTTCTTCATTTGTAAGACACTTCATGTCTTGTATTTATCCTCTTGGAGTTGCACATTAAGGAGAAGGAAACTCTTATTTTAGGGTTTCCTCGTGAGCTTGTGTATTAGGGTTTTCTCATGATCAGGTGCTTTCTATTGTTGGTTGGGAAGGATATGCTTGGATATCCTTATGGATTGGAGGTCATCTTCATGGAGATAAGTACTCTTGTTGTCATGTGTCATTAAGGTTTTTTCATGTGGTAAAACCCTTGAGGGTTAGGATTTGTTCATGGTTTCATTGTACTTTTTTTCTAAACATAATTATTCTAAGAAAGGTTTCTAGTTTTTTTCCCCGTGAGGGTTTCCCGGGATAAAATGTTGTGTCTCTTGTGCATTGTTATTCTTAACTAGATCCTACATGTTAAATTCTTTATGTAAATGTTTTATGGCTAAAATTATGCATTGAACTAATGGTTATAATTGGTATAAAGCATTTATATAGATAAAGTATCAAAAATTTAACATGGTATAAGAGGTGAGCTGTCAAGAAGTAAATTATGCAAGCCTTAAAAAACAGAAACCCTAGGAGGACTGAAAGTCACCAAGTGTACCTGAATGAAATTTTCATGCGAGTTGCAAATCGACATAACTCAGAAACTAGAGGCCAGATCGACAAACCGTCGACTCCGTTGGCCTCCTGGCGTGTGATTACCTCTAGGGGGGCCTCTCCCTTGTGTTCTCATGGTCCAGTGACTTCATTGTGCATTCATTTTATAAACTAGGGTTTTCCTCAGTTTCCTTCAATGCAATCTCACATTAGTGGGTCAACTCTGCAAAACCGTCCACCAAGCCATATTGGTAGTGTTCCCATGTCAACATTTCCCATACACACTTGCAGGAGCCAACAACATGCAATCTTGCTACTCCATTTGCTTTTTTGCTCCCGAACCGAAAGTCACCAAGTTTCCCTAAACAACATTTTCATATGAGTTGCAACTCGACATAACTCGACAACCGGAGGTCGGATCAACAAATCGTAGACTCTTTTGGTCTCCTAGTGTGTGATTACCCCTAGGGGGACCTCTCCCTCGTGTTTTCATGGCCCAGTGACTTCATTGTGCATTCATTTCGTAAACTAGGGTTTTTCTCAGCTTCCTTTAATGCAATCTCGCATTGGTGGGTCAACTCTGCAAAACCCTCCACCAAGCCAGTTTTGGTTCTGTTTCCACGTCGACATTTTCCATACACACCTGCAGGAGCCAACGATATTCAATCTTGCTACTCCGTATGCTTTTTCGCTGCCAGACCGAAAGTCACCAAGTGTCCCTGAACGACATTTTCATGCAAGTTGAAACTCAACATAACTCGGCAACTGGAGGTCATATCGATGAACCGTCAACTCTGTTGGTCTCCTGGCATGCGATTACCTCTAGGGAGGCCTCTCCCTTGTGTTCTCATGGCCCAGTGACTTCATTGTGCATTCATTTAGTAAAGTAGGGTTTTGCTCAGTTTCCTTCAATGCAATCTCGCATTGGTGGGTCAACTCTGCAAAACCCTCCACCGAGCCCGTGTTGGTAGTGTTCCCATGTCGTCATTCCCCATACACACTTGTAGGAGACAATGGCATGCAATCTTGTTGCTTCGTTTTCTTTTTCACTCCTGAGCCGAAAGTCACCAAGTGTCCCTGAATGGCATATTCATGCGATTTGCAACTCGACATAACTCGACAACCTGAGGTTGGATCAATGAACCCTCAACTCCGTTGGTCTCCTGGCATGTGATTACCTCTAAGGGGCCCTCTCCCTCATGTTCTCATGGCCCAATGACTTCATTGTGCATTCATTTCGTAAACTAGGGTTTTGCTCGGTTTCCTTCAATGCAATCTCACATTGGTGGGTCAACTCTGCAAAAACCTTCACCAAGCCATTTTTGGTAGTGTTCCCACATCGGCATTGCCCATACACACTTGCAGGAGCCAACAAAACACAATCTTGTTTCTCCGTTTGCCTTTTTACTCTCAGACTGAAAGTCAGCAAGTGTCCCTGAACGACATTTTCATGCGAGTTGCAACTCGACATAACTGGGAAACTGGAGGTCGGATCGATGAACCGTCGACTTCGTTGGTCTTCTGGCATGCGATTACCTCTAAGGGGGGCTCTCCCTCATGTTCTCATGGACCAATGACTTCATTGTGCATTCATTTCGTAAACTAGGGTTTTGCTCAGTTTCCTTCAAAGCAATCTCGCATTAGTGGGTCAACTCTGCAAAACCCTCCACCGGGCCAGTGTTGGTAGTGTTTCCATGTTGTATTTTCCCATACACACTTGTAGGAGCCAATGACATGCAATCTTAATGCTCCATTTTCTTTTTCACTCCCGGACCGAAAGTCCCCAAGTGTCCCTAAATGACATTTTCATGCGAGTTGCAACTCGACATAACTCGGCAACCGGAGGTCAGATCGATGAACCATCGACTATACCGGTCTCCTGGCATGCGATTACCTCTAGGGGGCCCTCTCCCTCGTGTTCTCATGGCCAAGTGACTTCATTGTACATTCATTTCGTAAACTAGGGTTTTTCTCAGTTTCTGTCAATGCAATCTCGCACTCGTGGGTCAACTCTGCAAAACCCTCAACCGAGCCAGTGTTGGTAGTGTTCCCACGTCGGCATTTCCCATACACACTTGTAGGAGGCAATGGCACGTAATCTTGCTGCTCCATTTTCTTTTTCGCTCCCTGACCGAAAGTCATCAAGTGTCCCTGAATGACATTTTCATGCGAGTTGCAACTCAACATAAATCGGCAACCGGACGTCGGATCAATGAACCGTCGACTCCATTGGTCACCTAGCGTGTGATTACCTCTAGGGCACCCTCTCCCTCGTGTTCTCATGGCACTGTGACTTCATTGTGCATTCATTTCATAAACTAGGGTTTTGCTCAGTTTCCTTCAATGCAACTCTCGCATTAGTGGGTCAACTCTGCAAAACCCTCCACCGAGCCAGTGTTGGCAGTGTTCCCACATCGACATTTCCCATACACACTTGCAGGAGCCAATGGCACGCAATATTGCTGCTTATTTTGCTTTTTCGCTCTTGGACCGAAAGTCACCAAGTCTCCCTGAATGACAATTTCGTGCGACTTGCAACTCAACATAACTCATCAACCGGAGGTCAGATCGATGAACCATCAAATATGTTGGTATCCTAGCATCTGATTTCCTCTAGAGGGGCCTCAAGCTCATGATTTTATGGCCCATTGACTTCATTGTGCTTTCATTTTGTAAACTAGGGTTTTGCTCAGTTTCCTTCAATGCAACTCTTGCATTGGTGGGTCAACTCTACAAATCCCTCCACCGATCCAGTGTTGGCAGTGTTCCCACATCGACATTTCCCATACACACTTGCAAGAGCCAACGACATGCAATCTTGCTGCTTCATTTTCTTTTTCGCTCTTGGACCGAAAGTCGCCAAGTGTCCCTGAATAACATTTTCATGCGACTTGCAACTCGACACAACTCGACAACCGAAGGTCGGATCGACGAACCGTCGAATCCGTTGGTCTCTTGGTGTGCGATTACCTCTAGGGGGGGCTCTCCCTCGTGTTCTCATGGCCTAGTGACTTCATTGTGCATTCATTTCATAAATTAGGGTTTTTCTCAGTTTCCTTCAATGCAACTATTGTATTGGTTGTTTCAAAACCTACACATGGGTCTACTTCAAGTGACTTAATCATTCATTGTATATCAAACTCTACATATGCTACATTTGAACATGTTGCAGCATTACGAAAATACTATGTGTCTAGAGATCACGGGATATATTATTATTGTACTAAAGTATAATCCAGCAACCATATGCCTAATCTACACTTACAAATTACAAACCAACTAGGGTTTCATGAACTACACACCACATAATAAAACTAGGATAGGCTTGGAAAGGATATTTTTGTTTGAGAATAATCTTAATGGGGGTGAAGCTTTTCACATTAAGAAAGCACAACGGGGATAAAATTTTAATTGAATTCCATACCTAAGGATTGTATCATACTATGTTTCAATTCATAAAGAGCCTAATATGGCCATGCCTTCTCATACTTGAGATAAATATGGCAAACACAGCTTCCACATCCATGCATCTATTTGGAACCACTTTGTTGAAGTACGTAGCCAATAGAAATGCAATGTAAAACGAAATAACTCAGTAAATGACCCACAAAGCAAGAGACTCTGAGTCATATTTGAATTAGTTGAAACATAAAATGCATACTTATCACACTGCAAGATACTCTTGGTTACTTCCAAGATGCAAGAGCCTCTGAACCACTTTTGAAAAATGAATGCTTACCAGATCCTTTTCGGCCACAAATGCCTCAACAATGAATGGAATAGGTCGGCCTGTAATGAAATGCTCGTCAAATCCTTCTGACCATGGTCTCCTATCTTCTCTTCCCCAACAGTATGGAATAACTTCTATTGTGGGGAAAATGCACCTATAGTTAAGGGGAGAAACTACCAAGTTACGGTGATAAAGATAGACTTACAAGCATTCTACAAGTACAATAAATAAATGAAGAGATTAGGGTTTAGAGATGTAGGCACCTTATTCAGAAGGTTGATCCTAGCTTTTCCTCCCTCGCTCTTCAATGCTTATTCAGTGCCGCAATGCCCAAACCTGCAAAACAACTTGATACCTTTCTCAAATACATTTGACTACATATATAATACTGATATCTATAATGGAAAGAGACATCAAACTATAATCAAACAATAATCAAATCTTAAGACACATTAATAGGTCATATTTGGAAAGAGAAGAATGTCTGATCTTTATTAATGAATGAAAGAAAGTACATAAAGTTATACCTTCCTTCAAGCTTGGCACTTCATGAAACCTAGATTCAAGGTCTTCTGCTTATGTTCTCCAAGGATTCCAGCCTCTAATCAACTGTGCCAGGGTTTACCAAAAACTAAGCATAAGAGAGGGGGATGAGGGTCTCCATTCCTCCAGCATAACTTTGTAATTGGGCTTAGTCCCCTCACATGGCCCTTCTACCCTCCTTATATAGTCAGTGAAGGATAGGAAAAGAAGTTATAACCGCTCAAGAAGTTTCCCAACCAACTTAACTTACTCGAATTTTGAGATTTTGACCAAAATAGGGGCGTACGCTACTATAAAGTAGACAAAGTAGCGTACATATGGAGTTGAGTGCTACTTTAATGAAGCAAATTTGCATACACACGCTACTATCATGCCTGTGTACCAGCGCTCATATTGAAAAATGGCCAAAAACAGGCTTTTCTGCTCATTTTCAGGAGATGATTTGGTCTGGAAAAATGTTCCTAAGGGTCATGTACATCAAATGGGTCAAGAATGAGGTAATTTCAACCATTTTTAGTGTCCCAAATGACTCCTCCATCCACAAATGTCCTTTTGTGTGACTAAACTTGATCTCAAGAAGTGTCATCATGCGACCAAGGGAAGCAAGTGTCGTCACGGACGAAGAGGTGTCATTTCAAGCTATAACAGATGCCCCCTAATGTATGAGGTCAGAGGGAATGCGGGAAACGATGGCCGAAATACATTATAAATAACAAAGAGTTGAATCATGGAGGAACGGAGAAACCAAGAATCATAGGCTCAAATGAAGTACCTGAAAGCAAAGACAATGTCATACAAACTCATCCTTGGGGTAGCTGTCCATGTTCAAATGGTGGAACATGACCTCCAAGAGGATACAATAATGATCCAAAATACTGATGCATATATCATGGCCACTAAAATACAAGCATGGATCCATGAGGAACATAAGTGTAAACATAGCCACATAAATACAAGGTGGATCTATGTCAAAACTGGAGAACATAGCCATAGAGAACAAGCTAGATCTATGTCTCATCAAGAGCCCAAAAAGATTGTGGCTCAGTCTTGTGCAACTTGGGCGATAACATAAGTGAGGTGATGTTATCAAGGATCCCAAGGTCTTCATCCAAAAACAATCCAAGGTACAAACCTATCCATGCGAATAAATGAGTTGTTGTCGAACATGGGAGGTATCATTTGATTACCGGTCATTAATGTATACCGTTAACAAATGCGAGGGTGTCCACCAATAATGAAAATGGAACCCGAGGTACCTAGTACATTCAAGCAAGTGCGAATAAGTGGTCTTGCTGTCGAACACTTGAAGAATCCATCGGATAGGAGACATTGATGTATTCCCATCTATCCAATAGCGATGGAAACTGCCACTAATGACTGCAATCCCCAAGGTACTAACCAAAACTCTAAACTTCATTCCCAGAGTACAATGAGTTGAAGTCGATGGGAAGAAGCCCGTTGGAAGGGAGGCCTTAATGCATCCTCCATCATCCAACACGAGGGACACTCAACAGGTATGAGCTGATTTGGAGTAGGACTGAACACATGATGAAACATACTGATACCAAGGAATGGCCGACACATGAGGTCAAGGTAACTCCAGAATGGACGACACAGGTTGTATCCTTGAACAGTGAGCACGACACAAGAGTGACTTAGGAAGCTTTGAACACAAAGGGACCACAACGCAAGTCTGCAATGAAGGAGACATTAACAAATTCTCCATATGATTGGAAGCCTAACCAAACAGAAGAGTAAGAACTCTGAGATCAGGTTTATCCTAAAGCCAACGCTAGAACCTAACTTGTTTGATAGACTCAAAACAGGTGCTTTGTTCAAGGAAATAGTTGACTTGCTGCCATCATATTGAAAGATATTTTAACATTCTTTCCTTCCCTTTCCTTTTTCATTTTTTAACGAGCTTGACAAAGAACTAAAGCATGCTCAACGGTATTTTCATATTTAAGGATTATGAAAAACCTAGAAGAAAACTCCATACACCTATCCGTGGATTTTATATTGAGCCCGGATTCATCTGTGCTCGGCGGTGTTTTCTTGCTTATAGAGTTGAAAAACTTAAACAGTCCTCTATACACCTATCCCTAGATTTTATATTGAGCCCGAGTAGGTGAATACTCGCTTGGTGTTTTCACATTTCGAGAGTCTGAAAACCCTAAAGACGACTCCAAAGGTCCTTTTTTGTAAAGTAAGTCTCCTTCCTCGAAAAAGTGTAAAATAATGGAAGAAGAACTCTTCTAGCGCATACAAGAGTATACCTTTTCTGTAAATTATCCACCAAGGCTCGGAAAAGGGGTAATTCTATACCTAAGTGGATGTCGGTTCAGTTATTTTAACGAGCCCAAAAAGACAACTATGCTCAGCAAACGTTTCCTATTTAAGGAGTTTGAAAAGAGCTTAAAAGAACTCCATAGGGATCTTTTTTGTAAAGGTTTAACGAGTCCAGAAAAGTAAACTCATGACATCCTTATGTTTTTAATGAGCTCAAAGGAGATACAGAAAAATGCTCATAACTTCCTTACTATTTTTAATGATCTCGAAGTGAAGATGAAAGAAATGCTCATAGCCTCCTTACTGTTTTTAACGAGCTCGAAGGAAAGGTGGAAGACTGCTCGTAACCTACTTATTGTTTTTAACGAGCTCGAAGTAAAAGAAGAATGCTCAAAACCTACTTACTGTTTTTAATGAGCTCGAAGTAAAAGAAGAATGCTCGTAACCTACTTACTATTTTTAACGAGCTCGAAGTAAAAGAAGAATGCTCGATTGGGAGGAGACGAGTGTCAGGGACATGCAAAACTAGCTCCAAGCGCATGGAACAAAGCTATGCCTAATGCAAGGAACATAAGCAAGATAAGGACACTCAGGGTGTGTCTCCTCCAGGTAAAAGGTGTCAAATTGTGAGGGAAAAATGATACAGGGCTTAGCAGAAAAAAAGATCAAAGATGGAGGCTTATATAACGAGCTAAAAGCATGGAAGTCGGCTTCAGGCTCATTAGCGCAAGCGAGATCATAACAGATGCACATACAACTTGAACACAAAGATAGGAGCCTTATCAGGGATGGCCAGAAATATATGAGGAAGGAAGATATGAGGCTTCTTCTCAAAGTCATGGTAAATCTAAAAAGGCTCCCGAACCTATGAGAAAAACTCAACATGGGCACCAGAATGGCATAAGGGTGCTGACTAGGGTGACCCATGTTAGGTAGGCTCTGCTATCGGACTGGTGCACAATGCATAAACAGATGGCTAACACAGCGATATCCAATAGGTTCGACCCTATGGCAAATTCGAATGGAAAAAGGTTCAAATGCAACATAACAATGGGGAAGCCTAAACCTATATGCAAGGTTCCGAATATACCTGACATGGTTGCACAAGGTGTCGAAAAGGACCAGTAAGCAAGTATACATCTAGCTAAGAATTCTATCTCCAAGAAATATCAGTACCAAGATCATATCTAAAACATATGTAAGGAAAGACCCGATACAAGTCATTGTGGTAGAAATACTTTCAACTTCACTATCATCAGCAACAGGCATAAACAAGGCAGAGTTTTCGAATAA
Organism: Larix kaempferi; assembly: GCA_027924585.1. Classification (NCBI taxonomy): domain Eukaryota; kingdom Viridiplantae; phylum Streptophyta; class Pinopsida; order Pinales; family Pinaceae; genus Larix; species Larix kaempferi. The sequence goes on along the minus strand of BSBM01001098.1, from coordinate 81,868 downwards.
AGACTCTATGGTACCCAAGCCCGAGGACTTACAATCAACAAGATCAACTTCAGGATGAAGATCAAAGTTGAAGGACATGATGGAATCTGCAAAAACAAATTCATCATCACGGGAGTTGAAAATTCTAGAAACAGAATCAAACTCAGCAGGAACATCGATTTGCGGATCTATAGGAGAGTTCAAAGACTCAATAGTAGGAAGATCATACTTTAAGGTCAAACCGGGGCTGGACATAACTGCGACTGGATCAACATCCAAATGAATGGAAGACCGTACTATGGACTCTAGAAAAACTTCATCGGAAGGAAGCATATCATCCTAGATAGAACACATATCTAAACATTCAGATGGAGGTGTCGCTTGGTCAAAAGCTGGGACCAAGTCCCGAGAAGGTAAGCATGAACTCAGAGACTTCTTCTCAGTAACAGTTGAACTCAAGGAACAATATGCCACATAAGTTCCATGCGACATAGTAGTGCCTAATGACGAGGGATCAGACTGGTCTACAGTTGGGTAATAAGGAGGATCAATTAATGCAAGCTGGTCGATGGTGACAACATTTTCGTTATGAGGGAAATGCATCACACGAAAAAGCGTAGACACCACAACATGCATAGCATAAATGTAATCACGCCCGAGGATCATATCAAAGTCCACAGGGTCCTTTAAAACCATAAAATCAACTAAGACTATTTTTCCACCCAAGGTAATAGGTGCCTGACGGAGGAATCCAATCAGTTCACTAGGTCTTCTATCAAAGGTCAACGGCCAATTAGCAGCTGGAATAACATTAGGTAAACCCAAATCTCTCCAAGAATAAGCAGATAAGATACTAACAGAAGCACCTTCATCAACAATGCATCGATCAACCGTATGGTTCCCGATATCAACCTTTATCTAGAAAGGTATCGAAGAAGGAAGACGGGGCTCAGCTAGACTATTCCAATCAAAGGAAACAATCCTAGGGCTTGGTAGGGGTTCACATGGCACATATGAAGTACCCCCATTTTCAGGAATATCCAAACTGGTAATGCAGAAGACTTCAGCAGTAGGTGCATCAATCTCCGAAGGACTGATGGGATCGATCGAAGATTGCATCGATTCGATCACTTCACTCTCCATAGGAAGAGTGGGGTCAACCAAAGATTGCATTGGTTCAACCACTTTATCATCCAAAGGTTGATCTGACTGCAGGGAATCTATAGACAAATCAGGAACAGAGGTTCCTTCAGACATGGACCACACTCTTCGTGCCTCTGGAATGGCAGGGCATCGGTGAGTAAGGTGATCTCCCTTACAAAGTTTACAAGGGAACTTTGGTTTCCGTCCTATAGGTTTAGACTCCTTTACAACGTCAGTACTCTCAAAATGACTAGAATTCGCTAACAGCTTTCCCCCAGCATGACTCACAGAGGCTGGTTGCTTAGAAGCATCAGACTTTTGAACTAAGGACCACACTTTTTGCACTTCTGGAAGTACAGGGCACAAATAAGTAAGGTGATCTCCCTCACAAAACTTACAAGGGAACTTAAGCTTCTGTTTGTTTGGTTTGTCGACAATGTCAACTCCCTCAGCATGACTTGCAATGGTTGATCTGGTGTCTCCAGTATGACTCACAAGAACTGGTGACTTGTCATTAATATGGCTAGCAGTGATCAATGACGTGTCCTCAACATGACTGATAGTGGTTGAAGACAAACTCTCAGTATGATTTTCAGTGACTAAAATTTTTCTCCCAACATGACCTCCAGAGGCTGGGTAGGTGCCCCCTGCATGATTTGTAGAGGCAGGGTGCTTGCCCCCAGCATGACTTACAGAGGCTGGGTTTCTTCCCCCTTGTCTTGGCATCTTCTTCCCATTCTTCCTCCCTCTATTCCTTTTAGACTCCTGGATACTAGTATTGCTACTTTCGCCACATGAGGTAGAAGGAGGAGGAGAAGATGTTACTGGCAAAGGAGGCACAGGGTTCTGATGCTCTTGATTTGAGGTGCTCACAAAAGAAGCATCAGGAGCATGCAAGGCATTCAGAGTGGAAAAAAACCAAACCAGAAGCCCAATAGTGAATCCAAGAAGATTCAGAGTAGCCATTAAGGGAGCACCAATGTTTCCAATGAATGGAAGAGCACAAGGATCCCCCAGAACAGGGGTACCTTGATTGTCACTCGCTGGAATGCTAGACATAGTTTCCTGCTCAAATGAACAAGAAGTTCTCTAAGGAAAACTAAAACAAGTAGCACAAAGGGCACACCACTAAAAAGGTCCTAGGTAAATCAAACCAGGCAAACAGATGCCTTCCGGAGAAGAGTCTGGGATGATGAGGTCCCAGAACAGATCAACAAAGGATGAAGAACAGTTACCCTGGGTCCACAATACAATGACTAAGGGTGCAAGCACTGGAATCACCCAACCGCCCTCCCAAAGACCTACAAGGGATTTCCTCCCACGTCTGTCCTAGGTACAACAGATATACCCTCCGCTGTCACCTGTGTATGAACCTATGGTAAGATACTAAGGATACCACAACACCAAAAACTCCTGGGGGAACAGTCACCGGTCGAATCAGAAGGCGTGGGTAGGGTAACTGAGCCCGAAACTTGAAAGAGTCCCCAAATGCGATCCAATCCTGGTGTATGCTCGAAATAGAAAGTAGGAGGAGTATTCCCAACCATCTGATCTCGCAATGACCTACTGCATAGATCCCAGGCAAGCTTTGAGTGAAATGGATTTACCTGTGATAGTCAAACTATGATTTTTGCGTAATGTGTGATCTTGAGTGGTTTAAGGTGATTTAAACTCAAGATCCTAACCAATATTAGTTGGTGTAGTGTAACCTAGAAAATAAAATGTTACTAGTACATTTTATTAGAGTTCATTTTAAAGGTTACTTGCTTACTCAAAAAGGTAGTGGGTGTGTGAGAGTGGTTATAATAGAGATAGAGTACTGAAAATGAAATATTTACCACCAAACAAATCTTTTTCTTTTCAATGCAAGTCTTAAAATTCTGATCTAGAATGCATGTGCAAATGTAATTTTTAATATTTCGAATGCAAAAAAGGTAAAAATAAAGTCTAAACTCAAAACCTAAGAATGCAGCTACTCAAACAAATAGGTATGCAAAAGAAAACTTGTTCTTTTTGATGCAAAGAACTCTAAAATCTTTTAAGCCACTTGCAAGGTACTCTATTCAGAAAATGAATCAAAATTCTTTATGCTTTTAAAGGTAAGAAACAAAACTGAAACTAACCTACTATCAAAGCAAAGCAAAGAAACTTTCAGGTTCTCTTTATGAAACAGTAAAAGCTACCAAATATGACTTTCAAATTCTTATTGATGTAAGCATGCCAACCATTGGGAAAACAGTACAAAAACTACTTTTAGACCCAAACGAAGCAAATGACCTAAGAAGAAGTATGGTTTGGTAAATTCAGGTATGCACATAAACAATGCAAACAAGGTCTTGAACAACAGCCAAAACCCTTGAGCTTTCACTACAAAAGAAAAACTAAAAGCATAAGGGAGGATAAAAAACCAACCTAAAAGAGAAATTTCACTCAAATAGATACAAATAGGGTCAAGAAGACTCAAGAGGTTTCAAATCTAGTGGAAATGGGGCAATCAAGTTCAGTCAGACTCAAATTAGGGTACAAAACACCAAACGGGTCCACAACCCCCCAACCTGGGTCACAAACCCCAAAACTTTCCAAACAAGCCCAAATTGATCAAAAGAGGTTCAAATCATGAATGTAAGATCAGTACAAGGATGGGAGACCACTTACAATGGTTTAACTCAAACCTAGGGTCATCAGGGACCCCAAAAAATGTAGCCACAGCCCCCAGATTTGGTTCCACAACCCAAAAACTCAAATATTTCAAACCCAGATTTTGAGCGCTATTGTGTATGAGGCATACCAGCACCCATAGCACGATGGGCGCTACTGTGCATAGTAAAAGTACTGTATGGGCGCTACTTTGTTGTACAAACAATATCGTACAGATGGAAAAAGCTGGAAAAATAGGGTTAAAACCCTCACACCTAGGTCCACAAGGGTTTGCAAGGGCTGGGAAGGGTCTATAAGAGCCAAGGAGGGTCAAACAGAGCCTACTAACTGATCCTAATCAAGAAAATGAACAAATACCATCAAACGGGACTGAAGAAATGACCTTAAATACCCCTAAGCAATTAGGCTTTCCCCAGTGGAGTCGCCATTCTGTTGTGGGGAAAATGAACCTATAGTTAAGGGGAGAAACTACCAACTTACGGTGATAAAAATAGACTTACAAGCATTCTGCAAGTATAATAAATAAATGAAGAGATTAGGGTTTAGAGATGTAGGCACCTTATTCAGAAGGTTGATCCTAGCTTTGCCTCCCTCACTCTTTAATGCTTATTCAGTGTCACAATGCCCAAACTTGCAAAACAACTTGATACCTTTCTCAAATACATTTGACTACATATATAATACTGATATCCATAATGAAAAGAGACATCAAACTATAATCAAACAGTAATCAAATCTTAAGACACATTAATAGGTCATATTTGGAAAGAGAAGAATGTCTGATCTTTATTAATGAATGAAAGCAAGTACATAAAGTTATACCTTCCTTCACGCTTGGCACTTCACGAAACCTAGATTCAAGGTCTCCTCCTTATGTTCTCCAAGGATTCCAGCCTCTAATCAACTGTGCTAGGGTTTACCAAAAACTAAGCACAAGAGAGGGGGATGAGGGTCTCCATTCCTCCAGCATAACTTTGTAATTGGGCTTAGTCCCCTCACATGGCCCTTCTACCCTCCTTATATAGTCAGTGAAGGATAGGAAAAGAAGTTATAACCACTCAAGAGGTTTCCCAACCAACTTAACTTACTCAAATTTTGAGATTTTGACAAAAACAGGGGTTTACGCTACTCTACAGTAGACAAACTAGTGTACATATGGCATTGAGTGCTACTTTAATGAAGCAAAGTCGCATACACACGCTACTATCATGCCTATGTACCAGCGCTCATATTGAAAAATGGCAAAAAACAAGCTTTTCTGCTCATTTTCAGGAGATGGTTTGGTCTGGAAAAATGTTCCTAAGGGTCGTATACATCAAATGGGTCAAGAATGAGGTAATTTCAACCATTTTTAGTGTCTGAAATGACTCCTCCATCCACAAATGTTCTATTGTGTGACTGAACTTGATCTCAAGAAGTGTCATCATGCGACCAAGGGAAGCAAGTGTCATCACAGACGGAGAGGTGTCATTTCAAGCTATAACAACTTCCCAAGAGACGCAAGCTACTGGCCGAGACTGTCATCTTGTAGGTCCATTTTCAAAACTAGGGTTTTGCTCAGTAAGGGAGTGTGCAATTTTTGCACACGGTGGTAAACTTTGAAAAATCATCCATCGGGCACTTATTGTTATAGCTTAAAATGACACTTCTCCGTCCGTGACGACACTTGCATCGCTTGGTTGCATGACGACACTTCTTGAGATCAAGTTTAGTCACACAACAGGACACTTGTTGATTGAAGGGTCATTAGGGACCCTGAATATGGTTGAAATTACTTCACTCTTGGCACATTTGATGTTCATAACCATTAGGAACACTTTTTCAGACCAAACCATCTCCTGAAAATCATCAGAAAACCCTGTTTTTGGCCATTTTTCCACAAAAACGTTGGTATCCTATGCATAGAGTAGGGCATACTAGGATGTTTGTGCTACTCTTATACCTATAGGGTAGCACACACCTTGAAAAATGCACAGGTTTGCAGTACGAAGAGTAGGGCACTTTCCTAAATAAATCAAAATCTCAAATTTTGGTCAATTTGAGTTAGTTGGGGAACCTCCTGATCGGCTATAACTGCTTTTCCTCTCCTTCATTGACTATATAAGAAAGGTAGAAGGGCCATGTGAAGGGACGAATCCCATAACAATGTTATGTTGGAGGAATGGAGACCCTCATCCCCCTCTCTTGTGCCTTAGTTTCTGATAAACCCTAGCACAGCTGATTAGAGGCTGGGATCCTTGGAGAATAGAAGTAGGAGACCTTGAATCTAGGTTTTGTGAAGTACCAAGCTTGAAGGAAGGTATAACTTTATGTACTTGCTTCATTCATTAATAAAGATCAAGTGTTCTTCACTTTCCAAACATGACCTATTTATGTGTGTCTCAGATTTGATTACAGTTTACTTAGAGTTTGATGTTTTCTTCTGTCATGAATATCAATCTTATATATGTAGTCAAATGTATTTGAGAAAGGTATGAAGCTGTTTTGTAGGTGTGGGTATTGTGATACTGGATAGCATTGAAGAGCGGGGAAGAGGAAGGTTGGGATCAACCTTCTTAATAAGGTGCTCATCTTTCCAACCTTAAATATCTTTGCATACTAGTTGTATTTGCAGAACATTTGTAGGTCTATCTTTCATCCCTGTAAGTTGGTAGTTTCTCCCCTAAACTATAGGTGTATTTCCCTCACAACAGAATGGCGACTCCGCTGGGGAAAGCCTATCTGCTTAGGGGTATCCAAGGTCATTTCTTCAGTTTTGTTTGAAGGTCTTTGTTCAATTTCCTGATTAGAATTAGTTTTTTGGCTCTGTTTTAACCCTATTTTTTCAACTTTTCCCACATGTGCGTTACTGTTGTGAAGCACAATAGCACATTCCCTTGCTTGGGTGCTGGTCTTCCTCATAGACAGTAGCGCACACCTTCTGGGACTGATGTTTTTGAGTCTTGACCTGTTTGGGGGGGTTGTTGCTGCATTTTTTGGGGTCCCTGATCACCCTAGGTCTGAGTTAAACCATTTTAAGTGGTCTCCTATCCTTGTACTAATCCTATGTTCATGATTTGGACCTTCTTTGATCAGTTTGGGCTTGTTTGGAAAGTTTTGCGGCTTGTTGACCCAAGTTGGGGGGTTGTGGACTAGTTTGGTGTTTTGTACCCTGATTTGAGTCTGATTGAATCTGCTTGCTCCATTTCCACTGTATTTGAAACCTACTGAGTCTACTTGACCCTGTTTGTATCTATTTGAGTGAAAATTCTCTTTAGATTGGTTTCTTATCTTCCCTTTTGATTTTAGTTTTATTTTTGTAGTGAAAGATCAAGTGCCTTTGCTGCTGTTCAGGACCTTGACTACATTTTTTATGTGTAGACCTGACTTTACCAAACCATACTTCTTTGTAGGTCATTTGCTTTGTTTGGGTCTAAAATTAGGTTTCGTGTGCTTTTCCCAATGGTTGGAATGCTTACATCAATAAGAATCTGAAAGTCGTATTGGTAGCTTTTACTGTTTCAATAAGGAAACCTGAAAGTTCTTTACTTTTGCTTTGATAGTAGGTTACTTTCAATTTCAGTTTTTTTTCTCACCTTTGAAAAGCATGAAATTTTTTTGATTTATTTTCTGAGTAATGTACCTTGCAAGTGGCTTAAAGAACTTAAGAGTGCTTTGCATCAAAAAGAAGAAATTTTCTTTTGCATACTTATTTGTTTGAGTAGCTGCATACTTAGGTTTTGAGTTTAATTTTGTACATTTAGACTTTATTTTTATCTTTTTGCATTTGAAAAGACTAAAAATTGCATTTGCATATGCATTCTAGATCATATCTTTAAGACTTGCATTGAAAAGAAAAGATTTGTTTAGTGGTAAGAATTTCATTTTAGTATTCTATCTCGGTTATAACCACTCTCACACACCCACTACATTTTTGAGTAAGCAAGTAACCTTTAAAATGAACCCTAATAAAATGTACTAGTAACATTTTCTTTTCTAGGTTACACTATTTACCAACTAGTCTTGGTTAGGATCTTGGGTTTAAAACACCTTCAACCACCCAAGATCACACATTATGCAAAAATCGTAGTTCGACTATCACAAGTAAACCCACCTCATTCAAAACTTGCCTGGTATATATGCAGTAGGTCTTGTGAGATTAGATTGTTGGGAATAAACCTCCTACTTTCAGTTTCGAGCATATACTAGGATCAGATCGTGTTTGGGGACTCTTTTGAGTTTCGGGCTCAATTACCCTACCCACGCCTTCTGATTCGACCAGAGACTATTCCCCTGGGAGTTTTTGGTGTTGTGGTATCCTTAGTATCTGACAATAGGATCATACATAGGTGACGATGGAGGGTTATATCTGCTGTACCTAGGAGAGACGTGGGAGGAAATCCCTTGCAGGTCTTTGGGAGGGCAGTTGGGTGATTCCAGCTCTTGCACCCTTAGTCATTATATTGTGGACCCCATGTAACTGTCCTTCTTCCTTTGTTGATCTGTTATGGGCCCTCATCATCCCAGAATTTTCTCCGGAAGGCATCTGTTTTCTTGGTTTGATTTACTTAGGACCTTTTTTAGTGGTGTGCTCTTTGTGCTACTTGTCTTAGTTTTCCTTAGAGAACTTCTTGCTCGTTTGAGCAAGAAACTATGTCTAGCATTCTGGTGAGCGCCAATCAACGTACCCCTGTTTCGAGAGATCCTTGTGTTGTTCCATTCATTGGAAACATTGGTACGCCCTTAATGGCTACTCTGAATCTTCCTGGATTAACTATAGGGCTTCTGGTTTGGTTATTCTCCACTCCGAATGCCTTGCATGCTCCTAACGCTTCTTTGCTAAGCACCTCAAATCAAGAGCATCAGAACCCTATTCCTTCTTTGCCAGTAACATCTTCTCCTTGTCCTTATACTTCATGTGGCGAAAGTAGCAATACTAGTAACCAGCAGTCTAAAAGGAATGGACGGAGGAAGAACAGGAAGAAGATGCCAAAACAAGGAGGCAACAACCCAGCCACTGCAATTCATGCTGGGGGCAAGAACCATGCCTCTGCAAATCATGCAGGGGGTTCCTACCTAGCCTCTGGAGGTCATGCTGGGAGAAAACTTTTAGTCACTGAAAATCACACTGAAAGTTTGTCTTCAACCACTATCAGTCATGTTGAGGATACGCCATTGATCACTGCTAGTCATATTAATGACAAATCTCCAGTTCTCGTGAGTAATACTGGAGACACTAGATCAACCACTGCAAGTAATTCTGAGGGAGTTGACATTGTTGACAAACCCAATAAACATAAGTATAAGTTCCCTTGCAAGTTTTGTGATGGAGACGACCTTACTTACTTGTGCCCTGTACTTCTAGAAGTGCAAAAAGTGTGGTCCTTGGTTCAAAAGTCTTATGCTTCTGAGCAACTAGCCACTGCAATTCATGCTAGGGGAAAGCTATCAGCTAATGCTAGTCATGCTGAGAGTACTGACATTGCAAAGAGTCTCAACCTATAGGACGGAAACCAAAGTTCCCTTGTAAAATTTGTAAGGGAGATCACTTTACTCACCGATGCCCTGCCATTCTAGAGGCACGAAGAGTGTGGTCCATGTCTAAAGGAATATCTGCTCCTGAGTTGTCTATAGATTCCCTACAGTCAGATCAACCTTTGGTTGATAAAGTGGTTGAACCAATGCAATATTTTGTCAACCCCACTCTTCCTTCGGAGAGTGAAGTGATCGAATCGATGCAATCTTCGACCGATCCCATCAGTCTTGCAAAGATTGATGCACCTAATGCGGAAGTTTTCTGCATTACCAGTTTGGATGTTTCTGAAAAAGGGGACACTTCATCTATGCCATGTGAACCCCTACCAAGCCCTAGGATTGTTTCCTTTGATTGGAATATTTAGCCGAACCTCGTCTTCCTTCTTTTACACCTTTCTAGATAAAGGTTGATATCGGGAACCATACGGTTTATCAATGCATTGTAGATGAAGAAGGTTGTGTTAGTATCTTATCCACTTATGCTTGGAGAGATTTGGGTTTCCCTAATGTTATTCCAACTGTTAATTGGCCGTTGACCTTCGATAGAAGAACTAGTGAACTGTTCGGATTCCTCTCTCAGGTACCTGTTACTTTGGGTGGAAAAACAGTCTTAGTTGATTTTATGGTTTTAAAGGACCCTATGGACTTTGATATGATCCTCGGGAATGATTATGTTTATTCTATGCATGCTGTGGTGTCTACATTTTTTCGTGTGATGCATTTTCCTCATAATGAATGCATCGTCACTATCGACCAGCTTATATTCGTTGATCCTCCTTATTACCCAACTATAGACCAGTCAAATCCCTCGTCATTAGGAACTACTATGTCACATGGAATTTATGTGGCATATTGTTCCTTGAGTTCCACTGCTACGGAGAAGGAGTCTCTGATTTCATGCTTACTTTCTCGAGACTTCGTCCCATCTTTTGACCAAGTGACACCTCCATCTAAATGTTTAGATATGTGCTTTATCTGGGATGATATACTTCTTTCCGATGAAGTTTTCCTAGAGTCCATAGTACAGTCTGCCATTCATTTGGATGTTGATCCAGTCGCAATTATTTCCAGCCCCGGTTTGACCTTAAAGTCTGATCTTCCTACTATTGAGTCATTGGACTCTCCTATAGATCCGCAAATTGGTGTTCCTGCTGAGTTTGATTCTGCTTCTAGAATTTTCAATTCCCGTGATGATGAATTTGTTTCTATAGATTCCATCATGTCCTTCAGCTTTGATCTTCATCCTGAAGTCGATCTTATTGATTGTAAGTTCTTGGGCCTTGGTACCATAGAGTCTTCATTTGAAAACTCTACCTTGTTTATGCCTGTTGTTGATGATAGTGAAGTTGAAAGTATTTCTACCATAGTGACTTGTATCGGGTCTTTCTTTACATATGTTTTAGATATGATTTTGGTACTAATGTTTCTTGGAGACAGGATTCTTAGTTGGATATATACTTGCTTACTGGTCCTTTTTGACACCTTGTGCGACCATGTTAGGTATATTCGGAACCTTGCATATAGGTTTAGGCTTCCCTGGTGTTATGTTGCATTTGAACCTTTTGCCATCCGAATTTGCCATAGGATCGAACCTGTTGGATATTGGTGTGTTAGCCATCTTTTTATGCATTGTGCACCAGTCCGACAGCAGAGCCTACCTAACATGGGTTACCCTAGTCAGCACCCTTATGCTATTTTGGTGCCCATGCTGAGTTTTTCTCGTAGGCTTGGGATCCTTTTTAGATTTATCATGACTTTGAGAAGAAACATCATATCTTTCTTGCTATTATATTTCTGGCCATCCCTGATAAGTCTCCCATCTTTGTGTTCAAGTTGAATATGCATCTATTATGATCCCGCTTGCACTAATGAGCCTGATGCTAGCTTCCACGCTTTTAGCTTGTTGTATAAGCCTCCATCTCTGATCTCATTTCTGCTTAGCCGTGTATCATCTTGACTTTAAAATTTGACACCTTTTACCTGGAGGAAACACGCCCTGAGTGTCCTTATCTTGCTCATGTTCCTTGCATTAGGCATAGCTTTGTTCTTTGTCAAGCTCGTTAAAAAATGAAAAAGGAAAGGGAAGGGAAGAATGTTAAAATATCTTTCAATATGATGGCAGCAAGTCAACTATCTCCTTGAACAAAGCACCTGTTTTGAGTCTATCGAACAAATTGGGTTCTAGTGTTGGCCTTAGGATAAACCTAATCTTAGAGTTCGTACTCCTCCGTTTGGTTAGTCTTCCAACCATATGGAGAATCTGTTAATGTCTCCTAAATTGTAGATTTGCATCGTGGTGTCTTTGTGTTAAAAGCTACCTAAGTCACTCTTGTGTCGTGCTCATTGTTCAAGGATACAACCTATGTAAGCCATTCTGCAGTTGCCTTGACCTCATGTGTTGGCCATTCCTTGGTGTCAGTATCTTTCATCATGTGTTCAGTCCTACTCCAAATCAGCTCATACCTGTTGAGTGTCCCTCGTGTTGGATGATGGAGGATGCCTTAAGGCCTCCCTTCCAATGGACTTCTTCCCATTGACTTCAACTCATTGTGCTATGGGAATGAAGTTTATATTTTTGGTTAGTACCTTGGGGATTGCAATCATTAGTGGCAGTTTGCCTCTCTATTAGATAGATGGGAATACATCAATGACTGGTAATCAAATGATACCTCCCATGTTCGACAACAACTCATTTATTTGCATGGATAGGTTCGTACCTTGGGTTGTTTTTGGATGAAGACCTTGGGATCCTCGATAGCATCACCTTATGTATGTTATCGCCCAAGTTGTACAAGACTGAGCCACACTCTTTTTGGCTCTTGATGAGACATAGACCCAGCTTGTTCTCTATGGCTATGTTCTCCAGTTTTTACATAGATCCACCTTGTATTTATGTGGCTATGTTTACACTTATGTTCCTCATGGATCCACATTTTTATTCTAGTGGCCATGATATATGCATCAGTATTTGGATCATTATTGTATCCTTTTGGAGGTCATGTTCCACTATTTGAACATGGACAGTTACCTAAAGGATGAGTTTTTCTGACATTGCCTTTGCTTTCAGGTACTTCATTTGAGCCTATGATTCTTGGTTTCTCCAGTTCCTCCGCTTCCATGATTCAACTCTTTATTATTTATAATGTATTTCAGCCATCGTTTCCCTCACTCCCTCTAACCTCATACATTAGGGGGCATCTGTTATAGCTTAAAATGACACTTCTTCGTCCGTGACGACACTTGCATCGGTTTGTCGCATGACGACACTTCTTGAGATCAAGTTTAGTCACACAAAAGGACACTTGTCAATTGAAGGGTCATTAGGGACATTGAATATGGCTGAAATTACCTCACTCTTGGCCCATTTGATGGTCATAACTCCTAGGAACACTTTTCCAAACCAAACCATCTCCTGAAAATCATCAGAAAACCTTGTTTTTGGCCATTTTTCCACAAAAACATTGGTATCCTATGCATAGAGTAGGGCATACTAGGATGTGTGCGCTACTCTTATGCCTGTAGGGTAGAAAACACCTTGAAAAATGCGTAGGTTTGCAGTACGAAGAGTAGGGCACTTTCTTGAATCAGTCAAAATCTTGAATTTTAGTCAATTTGAGTTAGTTGGGGAACCTCCTGATCGGTTATAACTGCTTTTCCTCTCCTTCATTGACTATATAAGGAAGGTAGAAGGGCCATGTGAAGGGACCAATCCCATAACAATGTTATGCTGGAGGAATGGAGACCCTCATCCCCCTCTCTTGTGCCTTAGTATCTGATAAACCCTAGCACAGCTGATTAGAGGCTGGGATCCTTGGAGAACAGAAGCAAGAGACCTTGAATCTAGGTTTCGTGAAGTGCCAAGCTTGAAGTAAGGTATAACTTTATGTACTTTATTCATTCATTAATAAAGATCAAGTGTTCTTCCCTTTCCAAATATGACCTATTTATGTGTGTCTCAGAATTGATTACAGTTTGCTTATAGTTTGATGTTTTCTTCTGTCATGAATAATATCAATCTTATATATGTAGTCAAATGTATTTGAGAAAGGTATGAAGTTGTTTTGCAGGTGTTTGTATTGTGATACTAGATAGCATTGAAGAGAAAGGAAGAGGAAGGCTCGGATCAACCTTCTTAATAACGTGCTCATCTTTCTAACCTTAAATATCTTTGCTTACTAGTTGTACTTGCAAAACATTTGTAGGTCTATCTTTCATCCCTATAAGTTGGTAGTTTATCCCCTGAACTATAGGTGTATTTCCCTCACAACACTTATGGTTAGCGTTCCCAGCTGGAACATTCCTATACACACTTGTGGGACTCCCCAGAACCTGGTTTTGTTGCATGGTTGGAATTCTATGCCCCTGGTAGGTATTTAGCAGGTGTCCCTGAAGGCCATTTGGATGCGAGATGGAACGAGCCATAGAATCACGACCGTGGCTCGGATCGACAAACCGTCGACTCTATTGGATTCAGGACATCGGGATAGTGCTAGGGGTTCCCCTCTCCTCTAGTCCCATGGCCCAGGTGTCATCTTGTAGGTCCATTTTCAAAACTAGAGTTTTGCTCAGTAAGGGAGTGTGCAATTTTTGCACATGGGGGTCAACTTTGCAAAATTATCCACCGGGCACTTATGGATAGCATTCCCAGCTGGAACCTTCCTAGACACACTTGCAGGACTCCCCAGAACCTAGTTTTTTTGCACGGTTGGAATTATATGCCCCTGGTAGGTATCCAGTAGGTGTCCCTGGAGGCCTTTTGGATGCGAGACTAAATGAGGCATAGAATGATGATCGTGGCTCAGATCGACAAACCATCAACTCCATTGGATTCAGGACATTGAGATAGTGCTAGGGGTTCCCCTATCCTTTGGTCACATAGCCCAGGTATCACCCTGTAGGTCCATTTTGGAAACTAGGGTTTTGCTTAGTAAGGGAGTGTACAAGTTTTGCACATGGGGATCAACTTTGCAAAATCATCCACTAGGCACTTATGGCTAGTGTTCCCAACTGGAACCTTCCTAGACACACTTGCAAGACTCCCCGGAACCTATTTTTGTTGCACGGTCGTCATTATATGCCCCCGGTACATATCCAATAGGTGTCCTTGAAGGCCTTTTGGATGCGAGACAGAACAAGCCATAGATTGACAACCGTGACTCGGATAAAAAATATGTCGACTTCGTTGGATTCAGGACATTGGGATAGTGCTAAGGTTTCCCCTCTTCGTCGGTCCCATGGCCCAGGTGTCATCTTGTAGGTCCATTTTGCAAACTAGGGTTTTATTAGAATTGTAAAGAGGATAGATAGGATAGGCTTGGAAAGGCTCACAAAATTAAAGGTTAGACTTGGAGGAGGAAATAGCAAAAAAACTAGGGTTTCATGAACTACAAACCATAAACCTAAAAACTAGGGTTTATGAACTCATTAGGTTTATATCATTATATTTGTTAGTCTCACTCAACTAGACACTAGTAGACCATATAACTAGTAGCCAAGTAATGAAATTTTTTGCAATCCAAAGATATTCCCAATCGACGCCAAGTGATAATAAAAGTCACATATGTATAGAAAACAAGCTATGGAGGAAAAACCAAGTTTCTTTTACAATTTTCAAAGTCAAATTTTACTTGCATACCACTGTAAAAATCAACATCATTATAGTTGGAAATTACTTATGTTTGACAATCCTTAAAATGTTCTTGTAGCATGTTTTGGATGGCCAAGTTGTTGAAGACTTTAGGGAAGTTAGGATAGGGATGTTAGGGAGTGAAATGATGTGAAGTAGAGCTGCAATAAAGGGTTAGGACAATAAAAAAAAGTTGCAGTCCTGTAGGTGTCTAGGCAGTAAAAGATGGCAATAAATACCTTGCTTTGAGAGTCTAGGAAACCTAGATGAAGGGGGTATGTCCTAGGTTTAGTTTAGGAAATTTTAGGGTGTCAAAATAGGAACTTAGGGCTACCCAAAAGGGAATTTACAGTCAGTAAAATAGGTAGTCTTGTAGCTTGTTTAGAAACAAAAAAAAAATGGCAACTAGTGCCTTACGTTGAAGGATTATGATTCTAGGGATGTAAGTCTAGGTATCTAGGATATGTTATAAGCCTAAGGAGTGGAAAATAAAGGTTAGTTAGGGCTGCAAAATAGTTTAGGTCTGCGTTTATTTTAGGAGCAGCAGTAGGTTAGTTTCTAGGGGGAGTTAAGGGTGTTTAAGTCTTAGCGTTAGAGCACCCAAGGAAAGTTTCATCTAACTCTACCCAATCCCATAATCTTAGGGTTTATTGATCATATGTAAAAATTGGCATATTCATAAACTTGACATACAAGAGAACTTTGGGCATATTTATAAACAAGATAAACGTAAATTTGGCATATCAAGAACACAAAATTGACATATTCATAAACAATATACATGAGAAAATTGAGCATATATCAATATTCAGATACAAATAGTATAAATAGTATAGTATTAAAAGTATGTAACATACCTCATCATGCTAGATCCCACCTATTATCGTACAACCAAGCCCTCTGGAACATCTCTTATAATGATGGTTTCCATTAGTCTCTCATGCTCTATATCCGGTAAGAAGTAACGTACCTTCAATGAATTTCAGATAGGCATTGTTCATACCTAGAGGTTTGTACCAATGATTAAGTTGGTAAAGTGATACACACTTGCTCCTGTTTTGTAATCCCTGTAAACATATCCACCCTTCTTTCTTGCATTGTTGTATTGTGTCAAGTATTAACCTTTAACAACCATAGACCCGATTGGGAAGTGGTTGTTTTCATCTTCAGTCATGGACATATTGAGGGTTGCTTTCCCTCTATACAGCGTGCCAACTAGTAATCACCACCCCATTCACTATCTTCTAAGGAAACCACTACGTATATGTGCCCTGCATAATATGATTGTAGGTATATGATCAAAATAGTTTTCGTGTGATACAAGACCATTAATGTGCATTTGAAGACTACATAAATAAACAAAAAAATGTTAAGGAAATGCATCATACTAGGTTGTACAAGGTCTGAGACATGATCAAAATCTATAGAAATAGATGATTGGTCTTCTTCCAGCAGAGTTAACTCAACAATTGAACGCTTATCAAGTGGAAATGATATGTGATCCCATACATCAACCCAATCCAATGATTCACACTCATCCCAGTCACCATCACAACAAGGCGGGAAAAAACAAGTGAGTTTTCTGGTCCAAATTTTAAATAATGGGTTGTCAGAGCTTTGAACCAAATGAAAGCCACAAGTCCTAGGAATAGTCTTGCATTCCCATGCATGTGAATGATATATGTCTACCACCTCCCAAAAAAATATCTCCACATGTCTCTTTCTTGTGGATTCTACTCACATACTTGATTCCTTTCCCATTACTGACGTACACCACCTGACTATATATTGAGCATTTCGAATAGTAGATTTTGTAGATAATTTCAATTCCTCTCTTCGTAGGGATGTTTTGACACATGCTCCAGCTCCATCATGCTCTCCTTTACCATGCCGAGCCTCAAAATAGTTCCACATATGTGGCATTTTGTATTTTTTATGCAATGAACACAACCATTGAAATATGCGTGCATTTTTGAACTGACCAACACATCCATCAGACCAAATCCAGTGTCGATCCATCTATATGTTCCTTCCCTTCAAGTGATCATAGAACATGATGAAGCAATGACGTACATAGTGGAATTCATGGCACCTATCATCACTTATGTAGAAGTGATATTCCTTCAGAATTTCTCTTTTCTCTTCACTGCTACTTGGGCCATGCCTATATGTGATATGGACCATCAAGGAAACCTGCTCAAAGTTATAATACTGAATTTGGATCTCATTTTGAGGTTGCGGAGTGTAGTTCTTGGGAAAATCAACAACTGAAAGTATACTACCACGGGGAAATGTATCTCTGCATATTCTAAACTTCTCATCTTGCCATCATGCCAAGTGGACATGTTGAACATATTGATGTGCCTTTTCAATCAAATTTTTGACGAAGTCACTAACTTGTACCTGGTGACACAAAATGATCTCAATATCAGTTTTTTTTGTAAGGATTGAAATGTAACTGTTCAAACATAAATTTCTAGATATAAATACATACCTGAGATGTCACTAATTGTATTTTTTTTGCTTTCTTTCCATGGAACTATTTCATAGCTAATATATTTGAAACTTTTCATGTCTATAACCATATTCCCAAATTACTATCTCCACTCTTGTGCATACATTGGCTCAATAATGCCATTCCAGCACAGTTGGAGCATGTTCCATCCAAACAAGATTTTGCATAGTATGTTTGCCCCTTGGGCCTATTGCACATGATGATATGAATGAATTCTCTTGATGGAGTCGGTAGTATTGTCAGGGAGCAATCCTGCACTTGGTTAGTATGCAACACACGACGAATGTACAAAAATGTTTCATAGTAATATTCATATTCTACCCGGTATCTACAGCAACAAGTGTTACGAAGAGTATTTATTATAACATACCAGGGCTTACATTTCTCAAAAGATCTTTGCCCCAAGTTCAATTGTCTATGTTCATTCCTAAATTTCTCGTATAGTTATGTTTGTGTTATATCAAGAAGATGCTTAATATGTGGTTCACAATCCTTTGAACCCCTTCTCAGTTTTAGTACGTTTTTCCGGTTTGAAGAAGTCCTTGTGTGATCATGCCAAAAACTATGCACTAGTCCCTTTACTGCATCAACTAGATTCATGTCACGACGTGGCAACCAACCAATAAAGGCCCAAAAATCTGTCTGATCGGTTGTGTCAAGATGTTCTCTTCTAGTAGAATACTTATGGAGGGTTTTTCCATTCAAATTAACTAGTTTGTATGTAGGCTTGAGAAAACGAAGCACCTTGGTGTTCTTATTTACAATTGCTTGTGACAACACATGATGAGCCGCATTGCGGTCCTTTGAACGTGTGTTCTTACCAATTTTACCAAAGGCATCTACTAAGATTTTAACTATATGAGAACTTGGTTTAGACTTCTTTATCATCTTTATCTGTAACTTTTTCCTAACAATATCCATGCCCCTAGATTTTAACAATGATAAAAATAATCTACATTTATCTCCATCACATCTAGACACAAAAAATTTATCAAGTATCTATTGAGTTTGATAAGCAATACTACGTTTAGATAGCATACCTTCAATGGAATTGAGGAGGCTTTCATCAACTTGCATACGCTTTGGAGTTCTTCGACGTGTGCTTGCTAATGGAGGTAAGGGGGTTGGAATTCTACCATGTAGCGCATCACCAAGACGCTCTGGCATTTCAGTAGTAGCTTGTTGTTCTTCATTCTCTTCCTAGTAGTTGGATGGTGGAAGTCGAACATCCTCATCGATGGTCCGGATAACATTTTCTTCTTCAACAGTAGGCTCCATGTCCAATGCCTATCTGACTGCGTCACTTGTATAACCATAAGAGGTGAAAACTTTTTGTGTTTCTTCATGAGCTTCATCTTGAGATGGTAACTTATCACTTTTACTTGAAGTGGGAATTGAAACATCCCCTAATGAGCACGTACAATTTGCTTCTTGATTACTTCCATGGGGTGCTTGTTCAACAACTATTGTGGAAATTGAAGGTCCCTCTAGTGAATGCTTCCTTTTTTCTTGTCGTGGATTAATAGGATGAAACGTGGTATCCTCTATAATTGGATTTGGATTAGTTTCCAAAGAAATCTTTCGATTCATCATGTCTATTCTTTTCTTTACTTTCTCTTCTTCAATGACTTCTTGAGGTCTCTTCTTCCTTGTTGATTTTCTTCCTCGGTTACGTGCATTCCCCATCACCACAATGATCAATTCAATATAGTTTGTTTTTGTTGCTCCTCAATTACAAGCTTTCAAACCTTTAGTGCTTTACAACTATAGATCCTTCAAGGTGCTTCAATCTTCCTTCTCAATTGTTCATACTTCCCATCAAAACAATGATGAATGAGAAAATTTACCTTTGGTGCTCTTCAATAATAAGAAAATGAAAGTTAAATCATAAATTGTTCCTCAAGCTGATTCTCTTGTACAATTGTCTATATCC
>BSBM01001098.1:0-57500 GCA_027924585.1 Larix kaempferi | reverse complement strand
ATGTTCTCATTTCGCTCATCTCTCCCCACTCAAGATTCCAACATACTTTTAAGCCCTTGACCCTTTCCCACCCCTATTAAATATTAACCATAGATTGCCTTAACCCTTCCCCACCCTTTCTCAAATATTAACTAAAAAACCCTTGAGTCTTCCCCACCCTCTCTCAATTATTAAACATAGATGTTATGGTTTACATAACGCTAGTGCGTTTTTGCACTACAAAATGGCGTTATGAAATTCTAAAAGCATGGCAATAATTTTTGAATTTAAACAGAATGCACTCATGTTTGTTAGAGCCTCAACCAAGCCGACTCACTTGCTCGCATGTCAACCATAATCCTATGTGTATTCTTTGGAGTTTTCTTCGGTAATACCAAACATGTGCTATGGTAATGATAAACTAAAGCTAATTGGGTATTTCTTCCAGTTTCTGGAGAAGCCTGTGCTTAGCCACTCGTTACAGTATGATACACACAGTCATTTTTGACGAAATCTTAAACACAAATAGAATTTTTTCTGCAGATTCCAAATATGTAACTTTTACTTAAAAATATTAATTTTTCCTATTTTTTTTCAATTTCTTTTGTGTCCTACCTCCTTAGCTGGTGAAACACATTGTTAGTGTTTCTTCCATAGCTTTTTCAATTCTTGATCATTTCAAACAAAAATTGTATGGTGCACAAGTAGACACTAATCTCCACGTTCTATCAAAACCCTATTCCATGATTTTTGCATTAAGACCTTCAAAGGATGCACCCAAAAAAGTCGTACTATTTTCAAGGTTTGATCACTTATACAATTATAAAATTACTAATTTAATTTTCAAAAAATAATGATGCACTAGTGCTATATGTTCTCTACATGCATGCCCATTTTTGTAGCTTGAATCCATCATTTAGGCGCTCAAAGGATGCACCCACAAAAACATATACCTTATCATTTGCCTGAAAAATAAAAAGTGTTGATTAGGAAAAATGAAACTTGACATAGCTATGCAAATTTTCAATACATAAAAGTTATATATTTGGAAACATGATTCAATTTCCAACATTTCATCTTTTTTACTCAATGAAAGATATTTTGTGTAAGTATCTCAAAAAATCCAAGTAAGTTGAGGGATGCCTGATTTTTCAGTTTTCTATTGCATCTAATGCACCAAAAGTGACCCTCATTAGCTTGCACTGACCCGTATAAGTAATGCCGCGACCAGTCATTCAACGGATAATAAGTTGAGGTTGTAGATTTGTTAGTATGTAATGTTTGTTTATCAATAATACAAATGAAGAATATTAACCACCTTTAAATTTTTTGTATGTGGAATGTCTTTTGTTTACTGTTTAATATATGTTTCTTATCTATGTTTTATGTATACTTGAATGTGATTGAAGAAATTTCTTGCTATAAGATGAATACGAACCTTATTGTGATATGATAGACATGAAACCTCACCGTCTTATCCCTATAATTAACCTTCCTCATTCTACAAAGGTCTTTGCTCTGCTTTGGGTGAGACCTTCTCCTTGAGAGAATTGAAAATGCCAACACACTAAATTACAATAGTTCCCTGTTTTGGTACTTATGTAAGAACCTAATATCTATTTTTGCACCAAGAACATTAATGTCTTTATAAAATCTATCGAATACAAGTCCTGATCACACAGTATGTCAATCTCAAGGGCTACCTTTTTAGGTACAATTTAAATACACATCTTCATATCCATCCTATGTTCCTTTATGTTCCTTCATTATCCCTTGTACCTCGAAAATAGTGTAATAATTATTAAAACGTTCCCATTCAATATAGTATTGCTACATAACTCAATCAACATGAATTTAAGAGTTGGAATTCTCTTACTAGCATCCTTAGTGTCTATTTGAAAACATTTTTTGTAGCTGGACATGAATTGTGAACTATCGAACTTGAGACTAGAGTTCGACACTCAATCTCAACAAATTTCAAGAAAAAAAAGCGTAGTTAACCAATATGTCATGAAAAAATTCACAATATATAATGAATTTAAGGCTTTAAAATAAGTTCTTGAGATTCTTAGTTAGCATCCTTATGCAATGAATGTAAGATCATAAGATGACAACAAAAAATGTGTATGACTACAGTGACCCAAATAATTCCATTATTCTAGCACTTAATTTTTGCTTAATGACCCCTTGACCTAGATAGCATGTTTTAATATATGTTTAATGGCTTAGACATAAGCAATGTGTTGTAGGAATACAACCTTTAAAATACGTCTCATTGTCAAAACTCTCATTTTGGAAGTTGTCAATGAAATGGATAATATATTGGGTTTGTGATTAAATACGTCAATCTTATTCGAGACTATATTTGTCTTGTTCCCACTGCAATTAAAGGAAGCCAAGTTTTTCTTAAATGAGAAGCCTTACTTCTATGATTTCAACACTTTATATAAAATAAGTGTCAGAAAATTTAATATACCTATTGGGTTTGGACCTTTCACTATACAAGATTTTGTATGACAATGATGTATTCCTTAAGTTTTCTACAAATATTAACCTTAAAACAACCTTACCTTTTGCAAGAAAAGATTGGAAAATTTTTGGGGCTCATGCTAGATGAAATTTTGAAGAGAAAAAATATGTTCTAAGAAGTCCCAAAATTGAAAGGGTGGCCTTGGATTTGAAAAAAAAACTATACAATACATCTTAGAATCTTCATCGATTAGAATCATTTATACCATTAAAATAACACAACTAATTTTTTTCTAATATATCCAAAACTAACAAACCACCACATAAACAACACGTATGTCTTCTTTAAACGTAAACTAGAAAACTCCCTTAGTTAAGCTATAAGTGGTTGTATAAAACCAACCATAATGCTCCCGTGCTTCCTTAACCAAGTACTTTATCACAAACTCTATATGGATATTGCATGCAAACTATTCTAAAACAGCGCACCATTTTAGGCCTTCATAAATAATAACATATACACAACAAAAATATCAATAGGACTTTCATTTTTAAAAATGCCATTTCATTTCCATAAAATTTAGCACAAACTTGCATGGGTTTTAGTGGTGCCATTATTTCTTTTGCTTCATCCCTATGCATTGGCTTCTTATAATCCTAAGACATTACCAATCATGGGAAATTGGGTAGCCATATTTCTTCTAAACTTATCACAACTAAGCTAACTTACATAGTTTAAAATATGAAAATAATGTTGTAAATGTTACCTTTAAATATGAAAAGATGGTTAAGAGATGCAATCAATATCCATATTTTTAATATTTTCTTAGATATTGTTGCATGGTTGTCCACATGAGCATTTGTATGCATCGGGAGGTTTGTAAAGGGGCATCCAAGCTCTGTTTCATAGGGGCTCGGAAGCTCCACCTTGAAGCAAAAATTTAGGGAGCCATCTAATGTACTATTGTTCTTTTGCAAAGCTTTCTTATGTATTTTATAAAAGAGAAATATGTGTTTTATTGTTATTTTTATTTTCTTATGTTTTTAATATTTTTCTATCAATAATGATGAGTGATTATGTGTAACATCCTCTCTACTGCCTCAATTCTTTTATAATGGAAAATACAAATGCAAATGTAAATGTACACTCTATTAGTTCATGGCGAGGATCTCAACACCAAGGTTTCGTTAGTAAAATTTGTAAGTAATGTTATGATGTCCTGAGTTGTTTTGTAGTTTGATTTGTAGACTTAGGAGACTGAATATCTTGATGCAACTAAAACGGAAAGTGAAACGAATCACTAAGGGGAAAGGTTGATGGCTGGAAAGCCATGAGAATTTAAGTCATAAATGACAGGTGTCATCTTGGTGCCGCGGGCACCTAAAGTAGAATGAACTATGGATATTCACTTGATTCTCTTAAAAACGTTCAGTGTCATCCTAGCTCAAGTGAGTGACTAATTGCTGCATGTGTTTAGTCAACTCCTATGACCTAATTCTTAGCATAAAGCTAGTTTTTTCTTTTTAAACCATGGGAACAACAACCTCCCAAGGGTATATCCAACAGCCCATAAGCCAGATATACCAGAAACTTGTGACTCAGTAGGGGCCAATTTGTCTCGAGACCCTTTATGCTAGGGGAGAGCCTCTATCCCAGGGGTTGTGTACCCTTCAATCTTTGTCACAATAGGCCAATGAGAAACCCTACCCCCCGTCGGTTTTGAACCTGTGACCTCCACGGAGATAACACATGTTCTTAACCATTAGGCCCACTCAGGTGCTCTAGCATAAAGCTAGTTATTATTAAGTGAATCTAAGTAAAACTAAGGGGTTATCCTAAATATTTTATAAACACCTACACTATATACATATGTATGTATATCGGATAAAAGACAAATAAAATAATTAGTTATTGAATAGTTATTTTGAAGAAATTCTTTTATAAATAATTACCTTGTCAAAGGACTAATTAACTAAAATTTTGGTATTATGAATATAATACCAATGCTATATTATAAACAAGAGCCACGAGGTGGCAATGTCCCCAACATTGCCATATCCCCAACATTTCCATATGTTGTTACAAGAACATGACAATAAGCTATAAGCTAATAGGAGAGATTCTTTTGTAAGGCAATTGTCTAGCAAGATGGATGAGTAGATGCAATGTTGTTGATCCAAAATTTGGTTGTTTTTACTATGTAGAACAATTGATGTTCAAATCTTGTTTAAATATATCATTTTGATTGGATGTTAATTTATAATGGCATTTTATGTTGTATATATGTGCAGTGATGTACATTTGTCAAATTTTAGTTGGATATAAAAATTATGATACAAAGTATAGTAGAGGACTGTATTATGTATTTTTAGGACATTGTATTAAGTATTTTTAAGACGTTGATGTAGGAAGAAGCTAGCCATTATGAGATAGAATTTAAGTTCACACAAAATAATATATATTTTAAATTGCTTTTTGGAAATATTAAATATAATGATTTTTTCTTTAATATATATATATATGAAAAATATAATGTCAAAATATCAAAACTTGAAATATAAATTAAATAAATTTTATTTGAAATCCTATCATTAATTTAGGCTAACTCAAATATTTTATTAATTTTTAAAACTTGTTACCACAAAATATTTATTTGAAATGCATATCCATTATTACTTTAAAAGCGTTGTTAATATTATTAATGGAAACACGCTCAGGAAAGGTGGCAGATCAAGAGAACAATTGACAGGTTTTTAAGCTGCCTCTTATCCAGTGTTGTGAAGCATGTGCTCACCCTAGAACAAAGAAAGAACTATGTAGATTTAGGATGGCGGCACTTAGAAAAGTACTTTATACTTGTTCCGTGCATTATCAATAATATTATTTCATCTATTTGCTTCCAAAGGCCACTGTTATGGAAGGAAAAGCTCATCTCTCATCTGTAGATCAAATTTTTCCATACATATTGACAGTAAGAGATGTATGCAAACCATTGACTTATTTACAACATAAAGAAGTTGTTGGTCCTAAGCAATATATAAGTTTAAAATGAAGCTTTGGAGAAAAATCGATCTTTGCAAGCATACTACCAGAAAGGGCCTTAAATATCAATGAATTTAGTACTTTTATCCATTGATTCGACCTCTCTTTTGGAAGCATATTTGTTATTGTACTATGCAGTGTACTCAATATTTTGTGTTCTATAGTCTTCTCATAAATAGATCTTCAATTTAAAGAGGTACTGCACACTAATGTGTTGTTATACGATTAAAAACACCACAAATAAAATGTGCCTTTCACAACATCTTTACGAAAATATAAGAGGATTTTTCTTCACAAAATTTAGCAACGATCATCCTTTAAAAATAAGAACAAAATTTAGCAACGATCAACCTTTAAAAATAAGAACATACCTCTAGTTATGACGTTGGTTTTGTGAACTTGGAACAACTAATGCAAAGGGAAAACAACCTTGGATTTTGTTGGGTTAATCTGTTTTTAAATAAGAACATACCTCTAGTTATGACGTTGGTTTTGTGAACTTGGAACAACTAATGCAAAGGGAAAACAACCTTGGATTTTGTTGGGTTAATCTGTTTTTGCATGCTTATTTTCGAAGACTTTCTCAACATGACCATTCCATCTATTGAAAAAGGGATAGAGAGACACGAGAACTTGCAGAAAAAATGAGAGAGAGACTGTGTTGCATGTCTGCCTAGAGTCCACGAGGATTACAATCTCCGAAACCCCCACCGATATGGCGCACTTTGCTTTGTGAGTCAGTGTATAAGGTTGATGCAATGAGGAAATACATTTGACAAAGTCCTTTTATGTCGCCTTTCAAAGTAAACATGTGAAGGATTTGATAAACCCCTTGTTGTGCATAGATGGGCCATGATAATAGCTAAGGCTATTTATTGTGAAGGTCCAGCCATTCAATCTCAATGCACAGGAGAATTCAATCCGTTTGTGGAAAACCAAAATACTCTGGCAAGAAATGAAATGACGATGAATGAAGCATTGGATTGCGGTCAAATAATTATTTGTTTACTGATATATGAAACAGTGACGGCAAGTATTACACACAATTAAAGGAAGACATGTTATACACTATGATTCAACAGCAGAAATGGAAAAACGAAACGGACCAAAGTAAAGAAAGGCAGACAAATATGCAAAGAGGCTCCACGCACAAATCCGCAGGCAATCTGGGAGGTTCGAATTTTTTTTGTTTTGGCAGTGACCGAATTTATATGTTGATAGAGAATTAAATAAAACATGCAAAGAATTAAATTACCAGTCCACGCAGAGATTAACAGAACTGGCAGGAAGGTGGTGCTCAACACCGGTAAAAGAAAACTGACAGGGAATATCCACGCAAGAATAGGCTGCAAACCATAGCAGGTGGAAAGCACAGACACCAGCGTACACCAGCGTACAGAGCGCTAGACAGGAACCTTGAAAAAAATACGTAACACGCAATGTATGCTCCAAGGATACCAATGTTTCCATGCTTGGCAGTAGTGAACACTCCAACGACTCCACGCGTAGTGATATGGTTGAAAACGAATTCAAAGAACTAGATGCAACTGCTCTGGCCGCTGCTATGTCTAATGCTTAGAAGAGATCCAAGAATGAAATATCACTGCATAATGGTTGATCCATAGCTGAATTGAGGAGTTCATTTTCCTGCGGATCTCAGAAGCCACCACCACATATCAAGCTTGGAATCTCCTCGCATCTGCATACAAAGGTGCAAACAAAGTCAAAACGGTAAGACTCCAAACCATTCGACTTCAGTTTGAAAGTCTTAAAATGAAGGAAACAGAAACTGTAGATCAGTTGATGACTCGAGTTTGGGGTCTTGTGACTCAATTCCAAACCTATGGCGAGGCCTTGGAACAAAATTTTGTTGTCCAAAATATTCTTAGATGTCTCACTAAGAATTTTTCTATGGTTGTTACTGCTATAGAAGAATCTAAAGATCTGTCCAAATTTACCCTAGAAGAGTTAACAGGGTCCCTTCTATCCCACGAAGCTTGTCTCAGTCAAGAATAAGAGTCTATGTCAAATGCATTTAGTACTCAAGCTTCCCTCAGCAAAGGTCGAGGTAGAGGAGCTCGAGGATGAAGCAGAAGAGGAAGAAGTTCTCATTCTATAGAGGATAGAACTTCTCATGATCACTCATATCATAGTAAGCACTCTCATAACTTTAAAAATTAGAGGGGGGGAGGAAAGAGATGGAATAATAGGTCCAATATTCAATACAAATACTACCAGAAGTATGGCCACTATGAATGAGACTGCAGAAAGAAGAAAGCAAACCAAAACAGTTGCAGATCCCATGTTTCCATTGTTGAAGAAAGTTCATATGAATTCATGCTTCTCTCATGTCAAGTGACTTAAGAAGAATATAATTCATACGTATGGTTGCTGGACAATGGCTGCAACAATCATATGAAGGGTAACAAATTGCTATTTTCTGATCTAGATCCATCTATCAATACAAAAATTAAGATTGGTGATCATTATCTAGTTCCTGCTCAAGGCAAAGGCATTGTTCCCGTTCTTACTAAATAGAATGAGAAGAAATTTATACATGATGCATTCTATGTTCCTAATCTTAAAGTCAATCTGATCAGTGTGGGTCAATTGATTTAGAATAAGTATGATGTCAGGTTTATTGATACTTATTGTGTTTTTTCTGATAAATCCCCTAGTAGAAGACTCTTAGCCAAAGTAGAAATGACCAAGAATATAATATTCCCACTCAGTCTCACAAGTGTCATTCTGTACAGTCATATGCTCATACTTTTTCCAGTCTAGATGAAACCTAGTTGTGGCATTGTAGGTTTGGTTGTCTACCCTTCCAGAGTCTCATTCTTATGCAGAAACAATCCATTGTTAAGGGGATACCAGTTTTGAATGAAGAGTACAGTTCTTGTGAAGACTATATATTAGGAAAACATCAAAGGGACAATTTCCCCACTTCCACATCTCGAGCCAAAGAACGCATCGAGTTAGTTCACAGAGACCTATGTGGAACCATGCAAACCCAATCCATAGGAGGTATTCTTTATTTTATAACATTTATTGATGATTATAGATGGAAAGTCCTAGTCTCTTTTCTCATACACAACTAAGATTGCTTCTCCAAGTTTAAAGAATTCAAGGCATTGACTGAAAAGAAGTCAGGTAAATCCATCAAAGTGCTCAGGTCAGATGGTGGAGGTGAATATGATTCACATGATTTTGCAAATTTCTGTAAACAACATGGCATCCAGCACCAGTTCACAACCAGATACACTCCACAACAAAATGGAGTTGTTGAATTGAAGAACGGGACCATCATAAACATGGCTTGAAGTATGATATCATATAAGAAGCTATCAGATGAATATTGGGATGAAGTTGTTCTGTGTTCAGTTTATTTACTGAACATATCTACCACAGTGAGTATAAAAGGAAAGATTCCTGAAGAAGCCTGGAGTGGCACTAAGATTAGTGTTTCACATCTCAGAATATTTCGATGTGTGGAATTTGCACACATACTTGATGAATTAAGAAAAAAGTTGGACAAAAAGAGTGAGAAATGCATCTTCATTGGTTACAGTGAACATCAGAAGTCCTACAAGCTATATAATCCTGTCACCAAAAATATTATGGTGAGCAGAGATGTCAATTTTCTTGAAGACAAATGTTGGATTTATCCTCTGAATGCTTCAACAGATATTCAACAGAAAGAAATTCCAGTACCACAAGATCTACTACTCAGAATCCCCAAACTAGAGGTACAACAGCAGCAGCAAGAAGCAACATCAGCAGACAGTCCACCACATAGAACTATAATTTTGAGGGAGTTATATGAGCAGACTCTTGTTATTGATGAGAAACTATAATATGCTCTATTTTCCTTTCAGCCAACATATTTTGATGAAGCAGTAAAGGATGCACATTGGGTATAAGCAATGAATGAAGAAATTGAGGCCATAGAAAGGAATCAGACTTGGGATATAGTTGATATTCTACTAGAAAAACCAGTATAAGAGTCAAATGGGTCTATAAGACCAAACTGAATGAAAAAGCATAGATAGAGAAGCACAAACAAAGGTTGGTTGCAAAAGGATTTGCTCAACAATATGGTGTGGACTATGATGAAACCTTTTCTCTAGTAGCAAGGATAGACACCATCAGAACTGTACTTGATGTAGTAGCTCAGAATCAATGTCTTGTTTATCAAATGGATGTGAAATCTGCCTTTCTCAATGGAATACTTGAGGAAGAAGTCTATCAAGACAAGCCACCTAGATATGTTGTCAAAGGTCAAGAACACAAAGTGTGCAAGTTGAAAAAGGCCTTATATGGTTTAAAACAAGCTCCACGAGCTTGGTACAATAGAATCAATTACTATCTCATCAACAATTGGTTCAAGAAGAGCAACAATGAGCCCACCCTCTATGTTAAAACAAATCAACAAGGTAACATTATGATTGTAATTTTTTATGTTGATGATATGATTTATACTCGAAATTTGATGCTAGAATAATTTAAGACAGTCATGAAAAAGGAGTTTGGAATGACTGATTTGGCCTCATGAACTACTTCATTGGTATGCAAGTTGACCAAAGTAAGAATAGAATTTTCATCTATTAGCATAAGTATGCTACAGACATTCCGCAGAGATGTAGAATGGATAAATGCAAACCAACAGAAACCCCCATTGCTGCATGAACGGAGTTAAGCAAGAATGATGATGGACCAACAATGAAATCTACAATTTACAAAAGATTGGTAGGCAGTTTAATGTACTTGACTGCAACTAGAACTGATTTGATGTATGTTGTCAGTTTGATCTCTAGATTTATGGAGTCTCCCAAAGACTCTCACTGAAAAGTTGGTAAAAGAATTCTGAGATATGTTGCAAGAATAGTTGGTTATGGACATTGGTACTCTGATTCATTAAACAATACTCTTACAGAGTACATTGATAGTGACTTTGCAGAAAATATAGATGATAGGAAAATCACATCTAGTTATGATTTCCATTTGGGTACCAATCTGATTTCATGGGCTTCTAAAAAACAACCCATTGTCAGCATGTCTTCTGTAGAAGCAAAATATGTCATAGCAACTACAACAGCATGCTACACAGTTTGGTTGAGAATACTTTTGAAGGATATGGGACACACAGAAAATGAACCAAACCAATGTCTATTTATTGTGACAATAGATCTACCATACAATTTTCCAAACATAATGTGTTTCATATAAAGAGTAAACACATTGACACTTGCTACCACTTTATTCACGAGTTAGTCAATAGTGGAGAGATTACTTTACAATTTTGTGGCTCTAAGGAGAAATTGGTTGATATGTTTACCAAACCTTTGGGAGCATCTGCATTTGAGTTTCAGAGAAAGCACGTAGGCATTGATAGTGCTAAGAATACTGTCCCAGTTGAGATTAAGGGGGTGTGTTAAGAATTGTAATCTCACTGGTCATCAGTGCATTAATTAGTTGAGTGATTAGTTGGTTAGTTTGACTAGGACACTTTGATGTCCCATAGTACTTTTTGTTCCGTGGTATTGATCCATAGTATTTCTATGATGTAATATTATATATAGTTGTGTTAATAGTGAGAAGGAAAGCTATTTCCCACAGTGTTTCATCTTTTATGTCTTATAAACTTTAACAAATTAATGCTAGCATTAGTTTGCTAACATTAATTTTTAGCAAACATTTCGATCACCTTGATTTCCACCGCCTTGATATTAATCATTTTATCCATCTATCCATCGCCTTGATCAACATCTGTCCATCCCCTTGATCTTCACCGCCCTCACTATCCATTGCCTTGATCTCCATTTTTCCATTTCCTTGATCATCACCGCCCTCACTTCCCAATACCTTGATTTTCATCGCCCTCATTGCTACCTTTGTAGCCTTCTATAATCTATTTATATATTTGTAGCAAAGGAATCACCTTATGCTGCTCCAATGACTCCATCAACAACTAGGTCAGATCATTAGATCGATTAGAATGACAAATCCAACTCTTCAATAATCAGAAAGCAGCAAGGACAAATCCAGATTTTGCAATTCAACAAGCAAAACATAAACATGCTTTGCTGCTAGTCGATCCTGATGTTCTACGTGCTCCTGCTCAATGTGCACTATGCACTGCTTGACTTCATTGGTGGAGGCCTTCAAAAATTGGAACAGGTTAGTCATAGACCATCCTGCATATCTATAGTGTTGGAAGTAGTTAATTTCTCCACCTTCTGATAAGATGGTCGCCGAAATCATAAAATGACAAGCACCGCCTAGATATAATTTATTATATTACTGAAAGGCCATTATCAAACTCAGAAATGATCAAAGACACAAAAGAAATCAGATTTTGTTGACTGGTCAACTTTTTGAAAAGGCCGCCACCACCAAACCGACTGAAACATTAAGGTTGAAGCGACATTCAGAAACTATGTTGCAACATATCAAATTTTTGAAGAGGCACCTACAG
The DNA here is from genome assembly GCA_027924585.1 of Larix kaempferi. NCBI lineage: Eukaryota > Viridiplantae > Streptophyta > Pinopsida > Pinales > Pinaceae > Larix > Larix kaempferi. The sequence goes on along the minus strand of BSBM01001098.1, from coordinate 45,531 downwards.
TCTGTAATTTTAACTTCTCAAAATTGTAATAGAACAGAGCATTTATTTATACAGTGATAATTTTTGTATCGAAGGGTTAATTGCATTTAATTTCTGATTACCCTGAAGCACCATACAAACCTATCCTTGTAATCGTGATGCAATATATACGGAGTGAATGAAGTTTATGTTAAACCCCAAAATTTTCTGTGTTTTTGTTATACTCTGTTATTTGAGTTTGAAAACTCATATTCATTTCTAAAGTTAGTTTGTTGTAGCGGCTTAAGAGATTAATGTTATTTTGAGAGTTAATTATATTTAATTGTTATTAGATAAGTATATGAATGCAAGGGTCATCATAACGTAGCTATAATAGTCAGCTGCAACAGTCCCGTAGATGACTGTTAGTTGAAGCAGACAACTGCAACACAGGTGCAATAGTCTTGTAGGTGAAATTTCCGTGTCTGGAAACTCGTGTGTGTTGTTGGAAGTAAGAGAAACACCCCATTTCCTTCCCATAGTGGTATCAGAGCGTGGTTAAGTTTTATTTCTTTTTTTTTGGTTTAGAGTAACTTGACATTTAATTTGAGATTGCTACTAATAGCAGTGTAGTGCAGCCACAACTTCCTGTGTTGAATGAGAGGAATTATGACACATGGTTTATTAAGATGAGAACTATCCCGTGTGCTCAGGATCTTTGGGAGTTTGTTACAATTGGATATCCACAGCCAACCGATCAAGCTGCTGAATTGGCTTTGTCAAATGTTGAGCGTGTTCTATTGAAGGAGAATAGGAAGAAGGACAACAAAGCTCTTGGACTTATTCAACAAGGCCTAAGTAAATCCATATTTCCAAAGATATCAATTGCTGAGTCTTCGAAGAAAGCTTGGGACACTCTTGAAACTTGCTATCAAGTTTTGACCAAGGTGAAGAATGTTAAGTTGTAGAACTTGAGAAGGGAATTTGAGAATTTGAAGATGAAGGATAGTGAGACTATTGATAATTTTATGACTCAAGTTATGAATATTGTAAACTAGCTGAGACAGTATGGTGAAGACCTCTCAGATCAGCATGTGATTGAGAAATTGCTGAGATGTTTGCCAAAGAAATTTGAAGCAGTAGTTGTTCCCATTGAAGAGTTTAAAGATCTCAGTCAAATGCACCTTGATGAGTTGACTGGTTCTTTGATTGCTCATGAATAAAAAATGAACAGGTATGATGACACTCCATTAGAAAATGCTTTTAAATCTCAGTTACATGTTACTAGAGGCAGAGGCAGAGGAAGTTCTAGTAGTAAGAGGAAGAGGAGATCGAATTGTTGATCATAGTGACAATAAAAATGATCCAGAATCTGAAGAGAAGTTACAACAGAATTCTCCTAGCGTAAGGGGGAGTAGCAGCAGAACATGGCAGCCAAGAAATCAAAGGTATGATAGATCTAAAGTTCAATGTTTCTATTGCAAGAAATTTGGGCATTTTGCTAACAAGTGTTGGAAGAAACAAGCAAATTCTAGTAAGCTATCTACACACATTACAAAGGAGGCTGAAAATGAAGAGAAACCTATGTTTTTGACTTGTAATGTCACACAGGACAGTTCAAAGGATGTATGGTTCTTGGATAGCGCATGCAGCAATCACATGACTGGAAATAAGGATTTATTTCTAAATCTATATACAAGCATTCAGTCTGAAGTGAAGTTAAGTAATGAAAGTAAGGTAAAAGTTAATTGTAAAGGTGTGATTGTTGTACATGCCAAGAATGGTAAAAGAAGAACAATTCATGATGTTTATTATGTTCCTGGTTTAATGTTTAATTTATTGAGTGTGGGACAGTTTTTAGAGAAGAAGTACAGAGTGTTCTTTAAGAACAAGGTATGTACTATTTATGACAAATATCCAAGTAAGCAGTTAATAGCCAGAGTAGAAATGACAAAGAACAGAATGTTTCCGTTGATTATGAGGAATGATTTAAGTAACTCTTTGAATGCTTATAAAACTAAGAGTTTATATCAATCATGGTTATGGCATTTGAGGTATGGCCATTTACATTTTGGTGGCTTAGATTTGCTACATAAGAAGCATATGGTAAAAGGGTTTCCCAGTATCCAACAGCCAACAAGCTCATGTGAGAGCTGCATATTGGGAAAGCATCATAGAGAGAAATTCGTATCTAGAGTCTCATACAAAGGAAAAGCACTGTTGGAGCTGGTACACACATATTTTTGTGGACCAATGCAAACACCTTCTTTGACTGGCATTGTTTATTTTATGACTTTCATTGATGATTTCAGTCGAAAAACTTGGGTGTATTTGTTGAAACAGAAATCTCAAGATTTTGATGTGTTTTAAAGTTTTAAAGCTATGGTTGAAAAGGAGAGTGATAGATGTATTAAATTATTGAGATCAAATAGAGGAGGTGAGTTTATGTTGAATGAGTTTGTGGAATTTTGTAAATATCATGGAATTAAAAGGCAGTTTACTGCTCGCTACACTCCACAGCAAAACGGAGTAGCAGAAAGAAAGAATCGAACCATTATGAACATGGCTCGAAGTATGATGAAGGAGAAACATCTTTCAGATTAATATTGGGGAGACGTTGTTACATGTGCAATATACATTCTGAACAGAAGCCCAACTAAGAGCGTGAAAGATCAAGTTCCACAACAAGCATGGAATGGTAAGTGTAGCACCATATCTCATTTAATAATTTTTGGTTGTGTAGCTTATGCACATGTACCTGAAGGGAATAGGTGAAATTTAGATGACAGAATTCGGAAATGTATTTTTGTTGGATATAATGAAGAATATAAAGCATGTAAACTTTATAATCCCATTACCAAGAAGTATGTCATCAACAGAGATGTGGTGTTTAAGGAAGAAGAAGCATGGGATGGAAGCATAGATAAGTTGGTTGCAGAGGACGTTGTTACATCTCATGCAGAAGATGAAGAATATGAGCAGGGCATACATGAAGGACTGTTAACTCTACAAATGCCTACACTAGCTGTAAGGACACCTGCTAGAATGCCCAGAATTCAAGAACGTGGTGAACCATCAAGTGTTGATGGACGGCAAGGAATAGGATCAGAGGTAAGTAATGAATCAAATCCTACATTAGCTTCATTAAGAAACAGAGTTAGAGGTCAGAAGACTAGAAGTTTAAGAGAACTGTATGAGCAAAATGAAGAAGTAGATCAAGTTTAAAATTTTGCATTGATAGCATGTGATCTAGTAAGTTTTCATGAAGCAGTTAAAAATGTTGTTTGGATAAAAGCAATGGATGAAGAAATTGATGCCATAGAAAGAAATAATACTTGGGATCTTGTAGATTTGCCTGATAATAAAAATTGTATTGGCGTCAAATGGATTTATAAGACTAAGTTAAATGTTGATGGTGAATTTGAAAAATAAAAAGCAAGACTTGTAGCTCAGGGGTTTAGTCAACAACCTGATATTGATTATAATGAGACTTTTTCACATGTAGGCAGACTTGATAAGGTAAGAAAGGTATTAGCTATTGCTGCTCATAATAAATGGTATGTATATCAAATGGATGTAATGTCTGCATTTTTGAATGGATATTTAGAAGAAGAGGTTTATGTGAGACAACCTCCTATATGAAATTGATGGACAAGATGACAAAGTCTATAGATTAAAGAAAGCATTGTATGGATTGAAGCAGGCACCTAATGTTTGGTACACCAGGATTGATGAATATTTGAATTGTGAAGGATTCAGCAGAAGTCAAAGTGAGCCAACCTTGTATACAAAGGTAAACCAAGAAGGTAAAATACTGATTGTTTGATTATATGTTGATGATTTGATCTTCACTGGAGATCTTTTAGTAGATGAGTTTAAGAAATCCATGAAAACAGAATTTGAGATGACTGATTTAGGAATGATGAAATATTTTCTTGGTATTGAAGTAACTCAATCAGAGGATGGTATTTTTATAAATAAAACTAAGTATGCAAATGATGTACTGAAAAGATTCAGAATGATGGATTGTAAGCCAGCTGTAACTCCAATTGCAACTGGTACAAAACTCAGTAAGGAGGATGATGGGTCAAAACTTGATCCAACGTTGTATAAGAGACTTGTAGGAACTCTCATGTACTTGACTGCAACAAGACCTAATATAGTGTTTGCAGTAAGTATGATTTCGATATTTATGGAGTCCCCAAAGAATACCCACTGGCAAGATGGAAAGAGTATTCTGAGATATATTGCTGGAACAACAAATTTTGGTATCCAATATACATCAAATTCAAATTTTAAGTTGATTGGATATACTAACAGTGATTTTGCAGGTTCTACATATGATAGAAAGAGTACATCTGGATATGTATTCAGTTTTGGATCGGGATCAGTAGCATGTGCTTCAAAGAAGGAGCCCATAGTGACACTATCCTCTACTAAGGAAGAGTATGTTGCAGCAATAGCAGCTGCATGTAAGATTGTGTGGATGAAAAGAATTCTTTCTGAGTTGAAGCATGAACAAGATGAACCAACTCATATTTTCTATGACAACAAATCAGCCATTGCACTATCAAGAAATTACGTCTTTCATAAAAGAAGTAAGCATATTGATACAAGGTATCATTTCATTCGAGAACTGATAAACAAGAATGAAATCAGTATGAAATTTTGCAAATTAGAAAATCATTGTGCAAACCTATTTACAAAACCTATGGGAAAAGAGTTGTTTGAGTTTCATAGGAAAAACATTGGGGTTTGTAAGCTGTAACAAAAATATGGTATTACAAAGTTTTGATTTTTGGGTGTAGTAATTAAGGGGGAGAATGTTGGAAGTAGTTAATTTCTCCACCATCTAATAAGATGGCCACCAAAATCACAAAAAGAAAAGCACCACCTAGATATAATTTATTATATTACTAAAAGGCCATCATCAAACTTAGAAATGATCAAAGACACAAACCAAATTAGATTTTGTTGACTGCTCAACTTCCTAAAAAGGCTGCCACCGCCAAACCGACTGAAACATTAAGGTTGAAGCAACATTCAAAAACTCTCTTGCAGCATATCAAATTTTTGAAGAGGCACCTATAGTCTGTAATTTTAACTTCTCAAAATTGTAACAGAACAGAGCATTTATTTTTGCACTGATAATTTTTGTATCGAAGGGTTAATTGCATTTAATGTCTAATTACCCTAAAGCATTATAAATACCTATCCTTGTAATCGTGATGCAATATATACAGAGTGAATGAAGTTTATGTTAAACCCGAAATTTTTCTATGTGTTTCTGTTATGTTTAGTTTGTTGTAGCAACTTAAGAGATTAATGTTATTTTGAGAGTTAATTATATTTAATTGTTATTAGATAAGTTTATGAATGCATGGGTCATCATAACGTAGTTGTAACAGTCAGCTGCAACTCAACTGTAATAGTCCTTAGTCCTATAGATGAGTGTTAGTTGAAACCGTCAATTGCAACACAACTGCAATAGTCTTGTAGGTGAAATTTCTATGTCTGGAAACTCGTGTGTGTTGTTGGAATTAAGAAAAACACCCCCTTTCCTTCCCACATATAGTTGGTACTGATCCTGGCAGTAAAAGGTTGAGTGACTTCCCACTAGTGAGCAAGTGGACATATTGCTATGAAGTTTGTGGCTCGGCTTCATTCTGTCATGTTGGTTGGAATTGTTGTAGAATGTGTTGTTGTGTTTCTCTGGTCAAACAAAACAATACATTCTGCATAACATTGAAACCTTCAAGAGAGAAACCATATGTACTTTTATTCATTCAAACAAAGAATACAAAGCTATATACCTTCTTAAACAGAGAATACAAAGCTATATACGTATCTTCTTTATTCTTGCATGGAGAGAGTTTTCAAACAGGATGTCCGGGACTATTAATTCATAATCTCGATCTGCTTGTAAATATGGACACAAAAAATCTCTTGAAAATGGTAACTTTGTGACGAAATGTTGGCAATTGTTTCTTAATGCCTGAAAAGTCTTGAAAATGGTACCTTTGTGATGAAAAGTTGGCAATTGTTTCGTAGTGCCTGAATATTGTATGAGTCCTCGACACCCTGCTCAACTATCATAAGGTTTTAATGTTCTAGTGAACTTTAGTTTCAAGCTTATAGCTTAAAATTGTCTTCCATTAAAGCCAAGTATCCAAAATAGCAAGAATCCTAACCATGGTTGTCGTGCTTCAACATTCAAGAAAACTTTAAAGTTGCTTAATTTTACTGTCAAAATTCAAATATTTAATTAATTGTGAAATATGGCTCGTAAGATATAAGTTGGAGAGCTGGTCCACTACACCATTGAATTTAGGTAGCCATCATGGACTCTTTTGTATGGCGTCCGAGCATAGCGTATTTCTTGAGGGCTTGATTCATTGAAACCCAAAACCATTAATGGCTTGCAGAATGGAAAAGCCTTCTCACTTTCCTTATATCCAGCTTTATCCGTACCTTCACCAGTTACACAACCTTTTATTCTTTCCATATTAAGCGCTTCCACCCAATGGTCTTACTTAAGCTTATTGTATTAATTTCTTGTTGAATCTGCATTTATATCAATGGTATAATTTAACATTGCTCCAGTAGCTTACAACTTGAAGCATTGAAATCATCCATGAAGATTCTCACACTCGCTCAATATGCATATTGTTTGTGCATGGCTTAAAGGTAGTGAACCAACAAACTGCATATCCTCAAAGTGGCAAGCAATTTGTACAAATGTCTCGCTCATTTATTAAAAAAATATCCCTTCCCTTGGTTTACTTTTTATTCATTAAAATGTTTATTTCATATGTCCACCCCATATATCATGGGTTAGGTTTCTTCCTCGGTTGAAAAATACAATGTATACAAAGATCTTTTACTGATTTAAGTATATAACTTATGATCCGTAACTCACTTATGATATTGAACTCTGGCTCTATTTGCGTGTACCATTTTTTGCATTCAGTATTCTATCTTCTATCGACCAAATAAAAGTGAAATTGAAAGAAATAAAAAAAAATCAAATTATACACAATTATATCCCATATTATTTTTTTAATAGCTAACGATATCAGAAATGTAAGGCTGTAGAAGCTTCGAATGCTACCAGATTTATCAGAATTACCTCTATGTTGTTGTTGGTTATTCGAGAGCATAGAAAAGATGGAATGCTGATGTGATCGATAAAATGTTGAGCAATAGAGTTCATGTTCAGGGTTCTCTCCTGTCAGGATGGCTATATTGGGATGATAAACCAACGATTATCCGGTATTAATATGATTAACAATTAAAATAGAACATTTAAACTTATATATATATGCCAGTATCATATATGACTGAGAGCCGTATGGAAAAGACCTTATGACATTGTAAATGGTGATGAGACTGGTGCTATTGGCTTACCAGCTAGCAAAGACCTCATGGGCACTTATTGGCTTAACCCATATTTATGTTTTAAAAAATGACAAATATCTTAGTTGGTTCGTTAGCACAAATATAATTGATTGTCCTTCGCTCTGCCCATATTTTTTAATACTGATTATAAGCAGTTCATTTATATATATACTTGACAATATAAAACAACATCGCAAATATATTTGATCATTTATTTATTTAGCAGTGTAACCTGCTTGTTTTGTCCTTTAGGATTTGTGCGTATACACCTCCTTGCTCAACTATTGTTCCGTCCTTGCACGCTGGAGCTCATGGAAACATGGTCAGCTAGTTCAGGTCCCATTAAATATTGTATTTTATCTGCTTAGGCTTTAATGACAGCTTGTTGATTAAGGGTATGGCTTCTTCTTCAGTGTCTCGCTTCCCAAATTGAAAAAGGGCTCATTCACTCATTAAGATGGTTCTTGGGGCCTTGACCAACAAATTTCAAAGTGTTCTAGGCACTTGATGATGGTTTTAATTGCTTGGAGAGCATTAAAACAATAAATACAAAATAGGCTACCAGTCATTGTAATTATCTCCACATTAATTTGCAACATGCTTCCTCTTTATCATGTTTTTTCCATGTCATAAGGAAGACTTTGCACACTTTGTAGACAACTCATGTTTTGTTTTTCTAGCTAATATATAACAAATACAAAAGGAAGGGACTTGATGTTGTGCAATCGACCTTGTTTGTATTGGGAAAGTGTTCATATGATATCTCCATTTAGTGTTATCTAGCTAAGGCATAGCTCGTATCCTAATTTGGAATGCTAATGATAGTTGAAATACTTTTCAATACCATTGAATAAGTGGATTCATGATTGATTACAGAAGAAAATCAAAGTAGCCTACAAGTTTAAATCTAATGGATGAGAGTCAAATTTTCCAAGTGTGGAAACGGATCATGTAGGATATAAATCGATATCTTTGTTAAGTCAAGATAATTAACTTGGCACTGATAACTATTGTAGGTTTAATGTTGAGGTTATCTTTGTGAAAGATACCTCATAGTCTTCTTTTTTTATTGGATTCATTTCCCAGCTTGGTGGTGGTCTCTAGGTGGGAAAACATACACCGGACAGAGAGCCGGAAGGTTGGGTGGAATATTGCATTTAAGCCTTCAGTCACCTTCAGTTCCATAATTCTACATGTACCGATAAGTAGTGCATTATTCTTGTTATATCATTATAAATATCTACGCAAGTTTTTGTGTTGAATTAAATAGCATTTGTATATTTGAGTTCTCCTTTGATTTCTCCATTTATAGATTTGTTAGCAATATCATGATTCAAGTGGGTAAGAGAAATAGATAGTATAATTATAACGGTGTTGAATAATCTCATATTTGTAAGTAGTTTTCCACTAAAAAGATTCAAGTATTTTATTTAGAGCTATGTTTGATTATGTTTAGTTAATCATGTGATGCATTAGTGACATTCATGTATAAAGAAAACTAATTATGATTGAATGTGAAGTTGGTAAATTGAAGATATTGATCTTAGGTAAGGAAATACTGTAAGTCATGTGCTTAATTCATTAGAATGGTAAAATTGATGTTTCATAACAGTGTGGAAGCAACTTTTATACTTTAGGTTCTTATTAAAAATGATAGAGAACTTATATTAATTTGACCTAATGGAATTGTCGTTAATTGATTACATGGTGTAAGTAGTAAGTGCCCCTTTTATTAGTATAATGCCTTTATGACTATTGGATTGATCAACTTTATATACAATAGTGTAAATCTCACTTAATGTTATGAAACGCAAGTAGAAAAATATAAAGAGCTCGTATTGTTTGATATGATACTCCATCTCATAATAAGGTATTGCATGGAATAAATATTTGTGGATTTAAATGATAAAGATAATCTATATTTCTAGTATTCTCGTGGCATAATGGTTAAGCATATCTAAAGGATAAAGACTCCAAGTACTAACTATGTGTAACAAGATTGAAGTTATGATTGAGAGTGGAGATTGACTAGTTAATTTTCTTGAATTCTTGAATGTATTCATAAAAGTTATAATGAGATTGTAATGTCCCTAAAAGTTGTAAAATTTAAAAAAAAAATTGTATAAACTAACATCGCCAGTTGGGTCAAATATTTATTAAATTAACTTCACCACTGGAAATAATTACAAGATCTATCACTTATAATTTGTATGTAAAGTTATACTTTTTATGATACTCTGCTTGATTTAGTTGATGGGAATGGATTCATTTATATTTTTCAGAAGCAATGTTTTGGTATTGATCTTTAATGTCCCATATCGAGTCAATGTTTTTAATTATGTTTTGTTCAATGGCTAGCTGTGTGTGTGCCTAAACTCTAATGGTTTATTTTCATGTGTAAAAATTCTTCTTTTAAATGTATCCTTGTAAATCCTAAAAGCTTGAAGGGTTTGAGATAGGGGACAATGGCCTGGCTTACTTAGCTATATGCTAAATATTATTTCTACCTTTGTTTTGTAGGTGCTTTTAAAGGAATGATTTTGAGCCTAACTTTTTAAAGTTTGCAACCATATAAAAGTTTGTTTAATAAGTAGATGTGAATTTATTGGTGCTAAGGTGGTAAGTCAAATTCGTAGAAGACAGTCCCTCCTCCACTATAGGGAGTGGGTAAATATTGCGTTGGTAGTGTAGGTTGGTGGCATTAATGTGGCCATGTACTTACCATTCAATCGTGCTGCCCAGCTGGAGTATGGTAAGGCTCTAAGCGACTATTGTGCCCTTTTTTGTAGTTCATTTTCATTGTTTTGTTGGAAGGAGAGCAAAGCTCTCAGGGTTTGCTAGCTTGATGATAAGAGAGCAGAGCTCTCTAGTTTCAAATATGGCTAAGAATCCAGCGCAATCCATGAGCATTACTCAGGCCTGCGCTCATTTTCAGTGACAAGATGGAATGGCCAAGTATTAAGGTAACTTGGTTTCCCCTAACTCTTTGACAAGTTTTTGATACCATACTTTTGTTTTGCTGTGGTTAACACCTCAAATGTATTTTGGCAGGATTTTTGGCGCTGGAAGTTGAGCTCAGCATGGGTGGAGTAGTTGAGGCAGAGTCTTGTTTATGGATATGATAGTTCCCCGGGTAAGCCTGGCTCATCGTAACCCTTTCAGCTACCTTCATGTGATTCGACTCTTGTCCTGGTTGCTTGTCTGAGGGGTTTTCCCACTAAGGGTTTGTGAGTGGTTCACCAATCATGGTTTTGGAACTCTATTGTAATGATCGGTCTTCTGCAAGGTTTGTGAACAAGCTTTGTTTGTATGGGAAACTTGGATCAGTGAGGAACATAAGCTACATTTTTTATTTATAATGTGAAGCATGTGTAGATTATTTTTGGGACAGAGGATACCCGGTTTGGCTCGTAGTCTATGTATAAATCGACTCATGGCTTTAGTGGTTGTAATTTCTATTTATAAAAAGTATGTAAACATTAATTTTGACCTATGTCTGATTCGTAGAGATGTTCTTAGTTGTTCTCATACTTTATGGAATGCATTTTGACCCTGTGTAAATTTTAATGATAAAACTGGAAATGTTTAGAATGCTCGAGTTTTGATTTAGTATTGATGCTTTGAATCTTATGTTGGGTGAATGGGGAAACAATCCTTGTATCCAAACATTGTTGGGATGTATTAATTTATTTTATGCATTATGATTTTATTCTTTAGAGAATCTACGTTTGATTTTGGCAATCCCTAGGGTGTAACATTTGACTTGGAGAAATCTGATCTTACTTCTGGATTTTCGTAGAGGGTCAATTCATTTTTTTGTGAAGCTTCTGTCTGTATTATGTTTTCATTTATAATTTATGCGTGTTAAAACTGAGAGAAATCCTTGGTAATAATTCATATTTTAAGCGTTTTCAGTTGGAGAGCTAATCCTCTATGTATATTGCGATTTAAATGCATTTAGCTAGAAGACGACGTCCTTGTATAAATTACAAACTCTGCATTTCAGTTGAAGGAAATGCCTCTATGGATGAATGCTAGAGTTAAATAAATTGGATACTGTTTGTATGTAATAAAATGGGCAGAGCCCTAGCTTTGGTTTGAATTCTGAACTTTCATTTCAATGGTTAGTGTTTGTTAATATTTGGATGAATAATCCACGTTGTAGCATGGTCAACCATTTAAACATCAATTGGGTTATTTGATTAGAGGACTCAATCCCGAGTCCAAACTTTATTAGGAAATTTATTGTCTGAAGCGTGCCCTAAAATTATGAGCCTGTGGTTTCGAATTATGAAAATTCCTATGGTTTGTGTTTTTTAGGCATGGGTTTGTCGTGGATATTTAATATGCTTGGATGACTTCTTCGTGGACCCTGTCAGTGCTTTTAAACGTTGATTAATTCATTAATTAATGTTTTGGGTATTTGTTTCTCTTTTAGATCTTTATATTGATGACTGAAACTTATAGGAAGCGAATAGCTTCATATGTGTCTTGACTCGATCCGACTATAATTTACTTTTTCATAAATTGGGCATTTCTTATTATTTAGAAGAAATATTGTGGATGTTTTTTTTGATTAATTAAATCTGAACCTAGGATTCTAGGTTTGAGGAACTCTAAAGAGATAAGATCTCTTGTATGAGATGACTTTGTTTGTAGAATTCGACTTTGTTATGGGTGCAGAATTTTACTTTTACAAGTTAGATAGGGTTTGGGAACTCATAGCGAGTTCTTGTTTAACGTTTGGAATAAATTACTTAGTCTGAAGATTTTGATATCTAGCACAATCTAGCGCTACTATCTCTGCTAGATCATAAGACTAAGATATAGGTAGAGGGTTTGATCTTTTAGGTAATACTTATGGATAAATTAAATTTTAATTATTTACAGATAAATAAAGTTGACCTGGGGAGCCAATGCAGCAGCCCTTGCTCTCAATGAATAAAGATAACCAGATTCTTATGGAAAGAAAATTACAGTAACTAGAATTTAAATCCTAAATTTTCAACCTATAATAAGCTGGAAATATAAAAACAATTCATACCTGAACTCTGCAACATGGATATTTTTCTTGTAAAAGCGTACACACCTCAAACAATGATTAATGGAAAAATATGCTTAGCTGACCCGTAGGATGATAACCAAATAACTCTGGCACTACCACGTTCCTCCCAACCATGACCCAGAACCGTTCTTGGTTCTAAATCGGATCCCCCCGAGCTAGATCCAACATGCAAGAAGAAACTAGAGAACCTAGGGTAGACAGTTGATTGCAATTCAATCCTGAAATAATTACTCTTCCAAATTTATGTGACAATTTCCCTCTGGTTACCATAAAAGAATGATAATAAGATAGATACTCTCTTTGGAAAATTTTCCTTGTATTTGTAGGTGAACTTTGGAAATGGCAGTTGAATTTATAATATTATTTTTAATATTAACTTCAGGTTGTCTCTTAGTTTAAAATATAACATATAATTAAAAAATTTATTTAATTATGAACTTTCAGTTTTGTCTAGGACTCTTACTTGTTCTTTTTGAACTAATTATAATAAACTTTATATTTTGTTTATTTATAATCTAATTATAGGTAGTGTTAACACCCAAAATGACCCTCAAGGTTGTGGGAGAAGGACACTTTGGGGTAACCATAAAACCACTTGAGATTGTATTTATGACCCAATACAATCAGAGAGGGATCTCTCTTAAACTTGTAGAAGACTGAAAATAATCAAAATATTTCAGCAATGAGAAACACAAAGAGGTCAGATTCTGGTAGGATAGTTTGTTTTTAGAGTTTTGGTAAGACATTCATGAAGGAGATCATTGGGAAATGGAGTCAAAAATACCAAAAAATATTAAAGTGACAATGCTTTGCAAAGAGATCCTCACAGAGGCAGGATAGCTACTCATTCACAGTCAAAGAGCTTTGTTCGGTGGTGAAGAAGAAGATAGAAACAATCCATCAATACATAGCATCTCAAGATGAATTATATATTGATTTTAGCAGAAAAATATTTGTGGAAGCTTGAAATGAAAGAAACAGAGCATAACATCTATGAATTATGTCCCAAAGCACACTTATCCAAGCCTGAAAAGAATAACAACATGAATTAAACAATGAGGGAAAAATTCACATCAGAAAAAGAGTATTACACTATGTAAGATGAAATAACACAGGAATCCCTACTAAGAACCAACTTGGCCCTGCCATCTTCTCATTAATTCTTTGAGAACAACTCAACACCCAAATTGGGTCTCTCCCCAACTGAAAAATCGAACCCCCAGCTCTGCCTATTACAAATGAATGTATAGAAGAGGCTATCCTCATCTCTCAAGCTCGAATTTCTCCACCCTAACATGTAGAAATAGAAATTGTTACAAGCATGATGACATCTGGCTAACAAACTCCCTGCTTTCACGGCGTTTGTTACAACCAAGCTCTTCATTTCCGGATGCGTACTACTAAAAAATGAACTTCGAATCCCTAGTTGTATATCTCAAATAGTGATAGCTGTGTAAATTCCAAGAGAGGCTTTCGTAATTGGGCATGTTCTTGACAAAACCCATGTCTCCATTTCCTCCGATTCTCCTCCAGCTCATCGAGATCTGCCTTACAAGTTGATGACTCGGGCAGCAAATTGAATTTCTGGAAAAATTCCCTGTAAAGATCTCTTTGATTCTCCCTAACCATGACACCTGTGTAAACACTGAGAGAGGTTATTGTATATTGGCCCATGATGAAGAAAAACCTCTCTCGGTTTCTCGAAATAAATCCCGGTTTGGCAGAGAAAGCTGCTTGAAAATGGTGACTAAAGCAGTCATTTTCACTAAAACAAGCATGCTCTTCATATTGGGCTTAGTATTGCTTTGAGTGGGTATTCATCTTATTTTAAAAACCAATACTTGAGACTTTTACCAGCTTAACCCTTTCAAATGCTTAGCCCAAAAATGGTGCTAACAACTGGCTCCAATTGGGGATGCTATCCTCCCTGCGAGGTAGCAAAGAACCCTGTAGACCAGTGCCTGATCCATTAGGATGCTCCCACTTTGAACTGAAACCTGGAACTGACTTGCCACCGGTGACCTGTAACCCTTTTTATCTATGCAAGTGAACTTAAAGTGTAACTGAAACGAATCCCTTCATTGAAAATAAACATGCTCTACATCTGCAATCAACATCTGATACCCTACTTGAAACACATAAATGAGGATTTTGCACCGCCAATATTTGAGAGCTGATATTTTTCTAGGATTTCTACCTGCGGTCACCATGTCATTTGAGGAGTGACTTGAACTGCGCATGGAAGCATGCAAACATCTCTTGGATGAAAACACTAGCCCGGCTGCTTTAATTGACATTTGATATTTAGTTTCTTCCTCTATCATAGCAAGTGTAGACATCCCATTCTCAACTGGATCTAGTGATATCACGCATGCATCTTGTTCATTCGAACCTAGAAGTGGAATAGAAGCAATGGAGCATGACCCTAAAACCTTTCCCAGTGGTTGTTGATATCTTTTCCTATCATCCAACACCAACAAAACCTATTCCCAATGATCCAAAGGTGCATCACCTTCACTGAATCCTTTTTCATGTCCTTATAAAAGTCTGAAAACACTACAGAGGATCTTGATAGAATCCTTTAGTTACTCTCTTTCAGGTGTTGAATTTCAGATTGTGAACAAAATGAATTAATTATATAGTCTGCGAAGCAATTTTCTTCATATAGAGAAGAATCATTTTTTCAATGCACCATCCCTTTGGTCACAACAGCCTCAAGCTTCAATTGTGCTCCATGTGCAGCAATGATAATCACCAGGTCATGGGGGGTCGTAGCCCTTCAATTGATGTGGGTGCAACGGCATTTAGGTGCAGTTTTCAATTGGAGGAGATCACAACTCGCAAACCTAAGGGAGAAATCTTCATGCACTAGTGGGCTTCTCCACGTGCTCAAGTTGGTTGCATCTCCATTCAAACACTTTGTGCAATTTTACTCCACTCAAAGCATCAACACAAGCTTGAGATTTCTCTCGAGTAGGGTAATGAACAGAGCCATAATCCTTTCGCTTGGCAGAAGACAGGTTTTCAGATAATTGAACTTTCTTGATTTCACCACATTTCTTGATTTCTCTCGAGTAGGGTAATGAACAGAGCCATAATCCTTTCGCTTGGCAGAAGACAGGTTTTCAGATAATTGAACTTTCTTGATTTCACCACATTTCTTTAGTTTCTCTTTAACTCGCTCATCGTCCCAAGATGCAAGCAACCCATCAGCAATAAGGGTATTGAGCATCAAACAGCCACTACCCACATTAAAATCTCACAACTCGAGTAAGTCAATGACTCGCACTCTGCCAAATCAACTTCAAAAGCATTTTAACATTATAGTTGTCAAACTCTGTCTTCAAAACATCTCTATCCCTTGCTTAATATTCCTCATAATCCTTGATCAATTTTGGACAAGAGACATTCAATGCCAGGAATGAAAATGAAATAAAATCACTTGCTCATAACTGCTCTCTCCTTGGCGATGTTTTTTCTCTTCATCTCTAGGAAAAATTCTCTACACAACTCCGTATACGGCATTTACATTCATTTGATTTATGTTGCAGTTTCAAATATAAAAGAACATGTCCCAATAGCATATAGCTGGCACACTAGATAATATACATTATATCAAGAAGTGGTAGTGCCCCACATGGAGATTGCTACCACGCAAGGGTGCTTTGGATCATTCTGCATGACAATTTGGGTATATTTGTGCAAAATTTACAGATGATTTTGAAATATCTGAATGGCTCTTAGATGGCAATCCCTCTTCTGTTATTTGTTGTATACTCATACATGGGTTGAAATTGGGCAAGACGCAAATGCCTTTTGTCTATCTCTGGAATAAAGAGAAAATTTAGCTAATTTTCAAATGCTATGAGATCTTGCTATGCTGTTTCGGGCCTCCACTTGAAAACCTTTGCTGGGTATCTTTCCGCCATTTGTGAGTTGCTTCAGAGGGACTATGTACTGGTGTAAAAACTTGAGCAGAAAACGAATTTAACAGAACGCACATAAAATATTGAACGCAGAAGACGCACTGTAGTTTGCATTTAGATGGTATTTAAAGATTACAAAATTTACGGTTCAACCAAGAAACCGTTAACTGTATAACTATCTAACTGTTAACAACTAATAATTACGTAAACTAAAACTGAAGAGATTATTATTTCTAACAACTGGAAGGGTACTTCGTCTTCCTTTTGGGCATCTTATTTTTAAGATCAAATAATCCATTAACTTTGCTTCTGACTTAAACCTTAATTATAATTTGTTGAGCGCTTTATTGACAAGTAGTGGAAAACCTGTTCCAATGCTGCACCGTGCGTAGTTCACGAAAGTAGAGAACTATTAATAAAAAAAATTAGGCTTCTGGGTCAGCATATGGATTTATAACGACGCTTTGTTGGCTAGAGCTTTGGGCCAAACCTAGTCCAGGTCTCCAATTGGCGACAAAAATCGTGCAATCCTTTGAATCTGTGTCCTCACCTATATGCGTATTAGACGAATGGATGGAGTCATGAGAAAAGGAAGTATCAAAGGTATGCTCTTTACTTCGCGAATATGAGAAATCAGGTTTTCCAGTGCAAGTTCAATCTGCGAAGTTCAATACGACCATAGATTGCTTTCCTGTCTAGATTGTAGCCGTCAAAAGGTGGACCTCCTACCCATTTTTCACAGATTTGAAATATGATTTCCCGTGCAAGTTGAAAACGCGAAGTCCACCTCCATCGTGGATCTATCTCTTGCCAAATCATCACCGTTGGATGGCGTGGGCTTTGAAACGCCTGGATATCTGTAGATGTATAGATGAGAAACGCTTGAGAGGACATGACCGTCGTGGAATAGGTTGTTGTGGAGGGCGTGGATGTAATGTCCCTTGTTAGGAATTTTATTAAAATTGCAATTTTCCACTTTTTTCCTTGGTTCGAACTTTGACTAGTTTCGATCTCTAGGTCCCAAATTTGCCCCAAATGATCCCAAATCTTCTGAGAAGGTATATGAATGATATTAGAACATAAATATGTGTTTCAGGGATGCCTTTGTACCTTTAAAACACTTCTACAAATACTCTTTCAATTCTGGTCAATGTAGGTAACTTTACTAGTGATTTCCCTTTGACTAGTATTGGTCTCTAGGTCTCAAATTGACTCCAAATGCCTTCAAATCTTCAAGGAAGGTGTATGAATGATATTAGGGATTGAATATGATGTTCAGGGATAACATATGGCCACCAAAAGACCTCTGCAAACTCTCTTAAGATTCTGGACCAAGTATGCAATTTTACTAGTAATTTGGGGTTCAAATCCCCCTAAGGTAAGTACTGAAAATGGCTTCCCAAATGCCTCCAAACGCACTCAAATTTATGAACAGAGGTATGTAATGTGTTAAATATGTTATTAAGGTCTCATATGCACCATTAATGGTTTATTACAACTGTTCTCACCCTCTCCCATTCAACTGCAAAAATCACCAATTCGACCCTTGGGGAAATGGCACTATTTCTTCTCCCAATGCAATTAAACTGAGTAAAAATACTTCAAATGCTCAAGTACAGTACATGAAACTTGTAAAATAAATCCATGGAAGTCCATTAATCACAAATTCATCATAGAATCATCCATTCATTCGAAATCATCATCAATACATTGGTTCACAACAAGGTAGTGGGGAAATGGCATTGTTCTTCCATTAAAAATGAGATTTATACATTTCTACTTGGAATTTCGACCTGAAACTTTCTGGAGATGAAGAAAAGAGTATTTAATTCATATTACAAAAGAAATGGGGCATTAGAAGCTCCCCTAAAGAGTACAATAGCTCACCAAAAACGCCCTCCCTCAAGGATCAAGAATATGCCATCAAAACTGGAAATGGTTGAAGGAGCGAGCTGCAATAGAAGAAACCATGAGATGCCCTGTAGCTTACACCTGCAAATAAAGACTCCATTAAAGCTTCAAATGAAAGGTCTGAATGGCCTTTCCAATTTCCAACTTGGATGGGAATCTTTCACCCTCGAAATTGGCTAAGGCAAGAAACTAGTCATCCACTAGCTCTCCCTCTTCACAAATGCAATTGCAAATTCTACAAATGATCAAAAGCCATTCTCATACTTCATTTCTACATTTTATAACCAACATTAGCCTTCTAAGGGTCGAAATCCTCTCAATAGATTCAATAGATTTTCATTTAGGAAATATTCCACATTTGCCACTTGTCTCCTAGTTCCAACCTTCCATCTTCTCCCAAATTCGATTTTGAGTCTCTTTGCCTTCTCCCACTCCCAAATTCGCCTTCTTTGAGCCTATTTTTGGGGCTGACATGTCATAGTGGTCAGATGTCAGAGGTCAGGTCTGCAATTTGTCATAGTTGTCATAGATGCTCCTTTATTGGCGTCATAGGGGCTAGGGAATCTAGCCCAAGTGTCCACAAACTTCCACTTTGACTCTTTATCTTCCATGGAGGTTACCAATCCTTCCAAATTCGACCTAAGATGCTCAATGACTTGTGTTATGACTTACCAAATCACCCAATATTGTTCACATTCCCATTAATTCGAATTTGCAAAAGAGAGATACAATGTATTATGAAAAATCAAGCTAGTGTGGGTCCCACATCCTCCATATGTCTCCAAAACCATTTGTCACTTAGGATTTCTCTTGAATTTCTTAATTCACTCTATTTATTAAATACTTGAACCCTTCTAATGTCTAAACATCATTTATTATCCGCCATATTCCAAATCCCAAAGCTTCCACCCCAAACCTAGGAAACTAGTAATTTTCCTCCTTGGCAATTATTTGACCTTTAACATCAATTTTACAAACTCTAATGAATATGGCTAATGTGATTAGGCCATTGTGACCCAATTCCAAATTTGGTACATGACAGTGGATGTCCCTGCAGGTCGAACTACTTCTGTCGTATGACTAAATCAGACAGAATTTAAAGAGCCCAAAAGTTATTGACGACAAGTACAGCACAGTGACCAGTTTATTCACCTAGTAAGTCTCCTTTCCAATTCCCATAATCATATTGTAAGCTGTCTTCCGACCTCATTGAGATATTCAAACTGGTAGCATCCTTGTCCTATGCTTATGTGCCCTATATATTGCAGACCTCACGCACGATCAGCTCACAAATTGTCCATTGAGTTTCCCAATACCGAGATCGAGAATTCTCGATTTTAATTGATCTTCTTTCATGGTCCAGGATGAGTACTACTGTTATTAATTATGTGCTCTTTGGACGCCATTATGGAGTGGATTAAATTTGACCAAGCTCCATCGAAAGGCTGGGTTGTCAATATCCACTCATACTCTATCAAGACCTGCAAGCATTTGATGTTGGTAAACCCTGAGATCAAGCTCGCTTTTGAAGTTGTGGGCATTGGCCAGAATACCGACCGAAAGTTCTACTCCCGTACGTTAGCCATTCCCTTCTCAACGACCAATCTGGCAAATTACGAAAACTTTGGCCTTGTTGAAACATCATCCCTTCGAACCTCTTCATCAACTGCTGATGATATTGATTTCCCATGAGACTTCTTATAGAGGGTAAGGTCATGAAGTAAATCTTCAGTCATCAATAATGGAATACGAATGCATATTTCCCTTACAACGTTTAGACCGACAGTAATGATCTCAGTACGAGCTCGATCAGGTACAAATTGATTAACCAATTGCTTCAGCAATGGTTCAACTGCATTAGGAAGGCACCATATCATGACATGCCTGGACTGCTGATTACATCTCTTTGAGGAGGATGCAGAAAGTATGTTCATCCCTGCACATATTTCTAAAAAAATGGATTAAAAATCAATAAAATCAAACAATGGAGTCCAACTGACCGTGCAGTCACTTTAATAATCATCATTTTAACCTTAAATTGCTCATTACATGTCTGAAGGCGAGAAAAAAGCTTCTCAGCAAACTTTCAAATATTGGAGAGGTCTCAATCACATCAACAGATCGAGAGTTTGGTCTAAGAGTGCCAACAACTTTTTTCATTGCAGCAAAGAAATTCTGACACAGTAGGAACCAACCCCTTTTGCTTGTCAAAACCGCTGCAAAATTTTATGCATCACCAAGCGTGCAAAGCCTTGACACTGTCATGACATGTAACCCCCAAATGAACCATCTGCAAATCTGCAAATCTCAACTGAAACTTTAAGCTAGAGGCTGAAATTCATACTAAACTGGAATGCTGAAAGTATGTCATAACTGAAAACTGAAATTGTTTGAAACCAAACCAAAATTGAATTGTACATGCTGAAATCAAACTGAAAAATTGCTGAAAAAGATGCTCACCATGTCGAGCTTATTTATATACAAATCAGTCTACCCTATGCTATTGAAATGACTACAACATCAGGAAATATAGAAGTGCCAATGTAACCAATCAAGCAAATGGCTTCTTGACTGAAGCATGTATTCAGCGACCTCCCAAACAGAAAGAAAAATTCATTAGATTGCAATTCAAAACTTTAAACCTCTTCATGGCCCATTAATACAACAACATTCCCCTATTTCAATGACTGCAACAAGCTGGCAAAAGGGTCTTGAAGAACAAGAAGCATTTCATGCTGGTAAGTAGAAAGAAAAGAGCAAGTTCCATGCTTAATTGACCTTGTTTCAGAGGTAACTATTAGCTTTTGAAAATGAGGAGTATCCCTTTGCACATCAAACAATTTTGATCTTCTCCTATCATCCATATCGTATATATTTAATCCTTCATGTAGCCCAGTAGGAACAAGATCATCTGCTGCATGCACATCACTTTCTTAGTTCTTTGAAATTTCTAAATAATCAGTATTCCCTTCGTGTGTTTCAAAAGAAGTATCACACAGATTTTCAAGAGAAACTGGGGAAGCAATTCCTTTTTGACATAATAATTCTGAAAATGAAAGGTATGAAAAGAGACTTGACTGAGGAGATTGATCTTCTTCCTGATTATATGAGATTTGACAAGACTACTGCAAGTTATCATCTTCATCAGATTCACTATCTTTCTGGTTTGCATTGATGAAATCATGAGCTGTAATTGGATTTTCCTCCATAGATGGTTGAAATATAAGTTGTTCTGTTGCAACTTTTTTTGTTGGTTTTTCAAGAACACTATCTACATAATCAATCTAATTATGCACATCAAGCAGTTGAATGGAATGTTCATATTTTTCATCAGTTTCATCGGTCTCAAGAAGAAAAACATGACTGCTTTCACAAGGATCTAGGTCCAAAACACTATCAGTCAGAGAAGAATCCATGGACTACTATCCATAAAAGTACTTATTTTCTATTTCTTCATTATTATGAGTATACAACTCCCACAAGACTTCTCTCAACTCACTATCTAGCACATCTTTATCAAAAACATCAATCTCCATAAGTTGAAAAAAGGCATCAAGATTTTTACAAAAGATTTCAACCAACTCCAAAGAGGAGTAGCTATGCTTGTACTATTCACAAAAGGATGAATAAAAACCTTGAAGGGAATATACACTAGCAGGTGGCAAACCTTCATACCAAACCCGTGCTTCTTCTTCTAAGGTTTCCATAAAAAATTTCATCAAACAATCCTCATGCAATCCAATTCCAAGTTTATGTATATGCATATGAAATCTAACCAAATGAATAGCAACATCATCTCCTTCCTGATATTTAAACTTAGGTAAACAGGTCTATCAATCTAATTTAGGAATAAGATTTGGAAAACCAGGGATGTGAGACCTGCTCATGGGAGCATACCTTTTTGACAATGAAGCCATCTTGAAACAAGGGAGCTGCAAATTCTGATTGAATACTGAGTGCACTAGCCTGTGAAACAGTGAAATGATGGATTTCGTCAATGTGGAGCCGCCATGAAACCTTCAACATCTTAATTTTTACATGGCGTCACCAATCCTCCCAGTGGAGTCACCTTCATACTGAAACTTAATGAGTGGAGTTGCGAGGTGAAAGATACACAACCTTCTTAGTGTTTGACTATTGTTCACCATCAACAATCAAATCTGAAACACTTTGTCGCTCTTCCCAGGGACAATGCAACTTTCACTCCCTCGCAATGACGCCAATTTGTTAACACCCAAAATGACCCTCAAGGTTGTGGGAAAAGGACACTTCGGGGTAACCACAAAGCCAATTGAGATTGTATTTCTGACCCAATACAATCAAAGAGGGATCTCTCTTAAACTTGCAAAAGACTGAAAATAATCAAAAGATTTAAGCAATGAGAAACACACAGAGGTCATATTCTAGCAGGACAGTTTGTTTTTAGAGTTTTGGTAAGACATTCATGAAGGAGATCATTGGGAAACAGATTCAAAAATAACAAAAAAGATTAAAGTGACAGTGCTTTGCAAAGAGATCCTCACAAAGGCAAGATAGCTACTCACTCACAGTCAAAGAGCTTTGTTCGGTGGTGAAGAAGAAGATAGAAACAATCCATCAATACATAGCATCTCAAGATGAATTCTATATTGATTTTAGTAGAAAATATTTGTGGAAGCTTGAAATGAAAGAAACGGAGCATAACATCTATGAATTATGTCCCAATGCACACTTATCCAAGCCTGAAAAGAATAACAACATGAATTAAACAATGAGGGAAAAATTCACATGAGAAAAAGAGTATTACAGTTTGTAAGATGAAAGAACACAGGAATCCCTGCTAAGAACCAGCTTGGCCCTGCCATCTTCTCATTAATTCTTTGAGAACAACTCAACACCCAAATTGGGTCTCTCCCCAACTGAAAAATCGAACCCCCGGCTCTACCTATTACAAATGAATATATAGGAGAGATTATCCTCATCTCTCAAGCTTGAATTTCTCTACCCTAACATCTAGAAATAGAAATTGTTACAAGCATGATGACATCTAGCTAACAGACTCCCTGCTTTCACGGAGTTTGTTATAACCGAGCTCTTCATTTCCGGATGCGGACTGCTGAAAACTGAACTTCGAAGCCCTAGTTATATATCTCAAATAGTGATAGTTGTGTAAATTTCAAGAGAGGCTTTCATAATTGGGCATGTTCTTGACAAAACCCATGTCTCTATTTCCTCCAATTCTCCTCTAGCTCATCGGGATATGCCTTTGAAGTTGGTGACTCGGGCAGCAAATTGAATTTCTGGAAAAATTCCCTGTAAATATATCTTTGATTCACCCTAACCGTGACACCTGTGTAAAAACTGAGAGACAATATTGTTTATTGTCCCATGATGAAGAAAAACCTCTCTCGGTTTCTCGAAATAAATCCTGGTTTGGCAGAGAAAGCTGCTTGAAAATGGTGACTAAAACAGTCATTTTCACTAAAACAAGCATGCTCTTCATATTGGGCTTAGTATTGCTTTGAGTGGGTATTCATCTTATTTAAAAAACCAATACTTGAGACTTTTACCAGCTTAACCCTTTCAAATGCTTATCCCAAAAATGGTGCTAACAGGTAGAATCCTTTCATATGGATTTATAGACTCTACTTTGTATAGTTTTGTATATCTTTATTATTCTCATATCTTTCTTTATATATAATATCTTTGCATATAAATAATATCTTTTATATTCATACATATATTTATGTATACCACTTTGTACATAAGTGAGGCTCTTTATGAATAATCACTTTGATTTTATTCAAGTAGTTATATAGCTCATTATATCCATGATGCTTTATTAATTAAGGTACATTCTTTGACAAGGCATTTGGTAGGTTTGGATGGTCCACTAGGTTAGGTAGCTCTAGTTCCCTTTTGCATGTTGGATTACCTCGTAATTTGTGGCAGTTTCCTCAGTCCTTGATGAGATGAGTAGTGATTCAATTAGTCAATTTAAATAATTACGATGACTGGTGGTGCTATTCAGAGCCTTCCTCAACTCAACACCTTTTTAAGTAAAGTAACCCCAGGTGCTATTCAGAGCTTATGCTCAACACTCTTCAACAGGTGTTATGCTAGTGCAATTCCAAAGCTCCTCGCTCAACGCTAGTACTAGGATGTATTTGTAAGATACACCTAGGGATACAATGGACAAAGATCCAATGCTCCAGAGCTTATGCTCAACATCAAGTTGGAGTGCTCCAGGGCTTATGCCCAACACTCTATGTACATCGGGGCTTACACCCAACACATAATAAAAGTCCTCTATGTACATCGGGGCTTACACCCAGCATATAGGTCATCCATGTGCTCCAAAGCCTATGCTCAACACATCATAAAAGTCAATCATGCATACCAAAACTCTGCACAGTATATAACAAGATCATTTCAGTATATTAGGGTTTGTACCCAATCACATAATAAACATCAATCAAGTACATCGGGGCTTTATGCCTAGTACATAACAATAATCTGCATCTGTCAGGATCTATGCCCAAATATGTATATCTATAACCAAGGTAAAGCATGTGCATCGGGACTTATGCCCAGCATATATAACAAAAGTAAAACATGTACATTGGGGCTTATGCCTAGTGTATATATATCATCAAAAATAAATCATATAACATAATCAACCAAAATTCGGGATATTATAGAGATTAAGAGTAACCTTCGTCTTCTGGTTAGAGTCTAAATTACTTAGTAGATTCTATCATCACATGTTAAGATAAGTATTTATAGACATGATTTATAGACTTCTTCTATATAGAATAAATGGCAATGTACACAATTATAATGACTCAAGGAAACTAACTTATTTAGTTTTGACAAAGTTAAATGAAAAATTTTATACCTCATTTCCCAAAATAGTAATAAGGAAGTTGGGTACACTACATTATGATTATTACACCTTTTATCCACAATTATTTATTTTAAGCTTCATATATATTTGAAAAAATAAATAAACAAAAACAATTACGATAAAAACCCTTTAAAAACTAATTAGTCATTATGCTTAGATTCGAGTAATACATCATATTATTGATTATTTTGATGGTTGTTGTACATATATCATAATCACAAGAATCCTAGATTTAAATTCTAAACACGTAATTTAAATTATATTATTGATTCTTTTAACGGTTACACATATAGCATAATCATGAGATTCCAATACTAGGTTCATTAAGAATTATAAATTATTCTATATTTTAAATTCATTATTTAAATATTCTTAATAATATAAACATTAATATAAATAATATAATCAAGTTTCTTAATAATAGATATATTTAAATATTCTTAATAATATAAACGTTAATATAAATAATATAATCAAGTTTCTTAATAATAGATGCATTAATATAAGGTATATAATTAAGCTAACAATATTTTTTGTAAGCTAGTTGTGAAACCTTATATTAATTAGAAAAGGTACATAGAGATACATTTGCAAGCTAATGGCCTTTCCCCTAATACCTACGGCTAACAGAAAACGAATTTTCTAAGCTTAAATGATAGAAACTACCTTGGATGAAACATCCCAGACATTAAATACATCAAACTGGTCCATGAGGCACTCAACGTGGATCCTTTTTCTTCCTTCGAACATCAATCCACCCAGTAGAATTGTTGGGATCAGATGAGATTGGACTTACAGTTAGTTGTTGTGTTGAAGAATCTTCTATGTTCTGTCGAATGCTCATATCTGCCTCCTTATCACCATCAGATCAGATTCATGGGGTCGTTTTTGGCCACCCATGCCCGAAGCTGAAATCATGTATCTATCATTACCATCATCATCCACGACAGCAGTGCTAGGGGCTCTCTACGTCAAGTCTAAATCTGGAGCTGAATGCAGCTGAGATGGAGCAAGAGGGACGAGCGTGCTTTTGGGGTAGCCAGTCTTCTGTGAGGTCAAGGTCTTTCTATTTTTTCGCCTTCATGCTAGCCTTGTAGTCATCTGTGGAAATAAGAGACCGAGGCTGTAGGGCATGCATCCTGTAAATGCGCTGGTTGTTGACAGGAACGACATCTGAACACTATGTGTTCATACTCTAAGACTTGCAGGTGGGGTTTGTCTCTGCCCCAATCTATAAAGATTGTGTCCAGCAGGCCCTTGCTGAGATCTAGCTCCACACAAATCCGAGCATAAGACACTAGACCTTTTGACAATCAATCTGTATCCATCTTTAGAAATATGCCTAACGCATTCCCGACAATGTTTAGAGAACTCAACGACCAGAGATGTAGTGGGATATTCGATAGTCTTACCCAGACGGGCGTGACCATAGAAGGGGGTGACAATTGATCAAACCCATGGAACCAATGTTCCATGGACAACCCTGATCCTCCCTAGAACCAAGGCCTTTGTTCTATTATGTTGTTGCAGTCCTCCTGTGTCTCGAACTAGGCTTAAAATACCCTTTAGAGAAGAAGAAAATTTCTAGATTCATTTGCCAAGATTGTTGTATCCATTCTTGCAAACTTTCAACAGAGGGCCAAAAGCCATTAAATCTGCAAATGAGGGTTGTTTTTCATTATTCACAGCCTATGTTTATCGCCTCCCTGCTCTCTAGCTTCGCTATGGGTGTTTCTTCTAAGTGTTCTACAATGAAGGCTGAGTCTGATAACACCTTTTGGATTGAGCTCGCGCTCGCTCCTTCGGCTCTAGTGCTCTTCATTGCTGCTTTGAAGGTTTGGTATTTCGCAAGATGTTTTGCAGAAGGATCCCTGTCACCTCCACAGAGGCCTACCACTAAGGAAATGGTAGTATCCAGTCCAATTCCGTAGTCTCTTAGTTGGGCATCCTCCTCCAGATAACAGTTCTGGAACAAGAGTCTGAAATGAATCTTGGGGATCCCAGTCCAAAGTTGAACTTTGAGCAGGATTTTGGAAACAGGGTCTGCTGTGTGCATGCATGTACATCTTATTGTTCCGGAAAGCAGCGTCACAAAAACTGGGATGCCCTCCAACTCTTCTGGCGGTCGTGTTTTCTCTTGCTGCTCCCGAAGAGTTTTGTTCCTGCTGAGAGGCGTATCAGTATCCGCACTTAAGGGTTTCCAGATAGAAAGGGCACCGGCCAAAACTCCTTCTGGCGCTTGCAACAGGGCTCACGGGTGAGGGTTTGGCTGCTCTGAGACTATGCAAGAGGTCAAAGGGCCTCCATCTTTCTGTCTTTTGAGTGAGCTTGCCATATGCGCAGTCCTTCGCTTGTATCTTGCTTTGTTCTTTAGGATTTGGACCCTTCCGGCTTCCCTTCGCGGCACAACGCGGTGGCTAGTGATCCTCTAGAGGCTGGCCTCCTTTGTATGCATCCGTGCATGTGATGAGGAGAGGGAGGCGGCGGCCATGGCTAGGGTTCCGTAAATCCTCCATAAATCATCGGTAGATAGTTTCATCAAGTTAGCAACTTATTTGAAATAAGCCACTCATATATTATGCTAAGTATCAATGATATTATAAAATCAAGGTCCTTAATAATATGGATATTAATATAAGGCATATAATCAAGTTAGCAACTTACTTGAGAGATAGACCTCTTCATATATATACTATTCGTGAGTATTAATGGTATTATATCTAAATTTGGGATAGGCCATTCCATACATATTATATTCACGAGTATCAATACGATTATCAATGGTATTATATCTCACTTTTGTATATTCCTGTATATGCCTGTGTGTCTGTGTTGAAATTTTCAATATAATTATAACGGGGCACGTTGAATAATTGGATATTAGTTTTCTAGAAATATAACAACATTTTTTCTAGAACATGATTTTTGAATGTTTTATTTTTTAATATAAAATTATGTATTAATTAAATAAAAATGTTAATGTTAATATGCATGTTATTTTTTTAAGTTTTGTCATGATTTTTTAATGTTTTATTTGTTAATATTTTTTAAAAGTTTAATTAATTTAATATATAATAATATTTATATATTAAATTCTGAAAAAGTAAAAAAGTAAAGATAATTTCACAATTTGAATTTATTTTGATAGTATATCGATTTATTTTATTCTGATTTGATTAAATTTAATAATATATCAATTTAAAATAGTAAAATGATTCAATAATTTCAAATTTTTAATATTAATTAATTATAAATTTAGATAAATATCGTTTTATTAAATATTAAAATTTAAACCAATAATTTAATCATTTCATGATTTGAAGTTTTTTTTAAGTGTAATTGTTTTATTTTATTTTGATTTAACTAATTTTAAAAATATATAAACTCAAAATTTTAATTTCAAAATTTTAATATTAATTAATTATAAATATGGATAAACATCATTTTATTAAATTTTAAAATAAAAAATATAATTTAAATATTTCATAATTTGAATTTATTTTAATTATATATTGATTTATTTTATTCTGATTTGACCTTAATTCAAAATAGTAAAATAATTAAAATCATTTCAAAATTTTAATATTAATTAATTATAAATATGGATAAACATAATTTCAATAAATTTTAAGATAAAAAATATAATTTAAATATTTTATGATTGATTTTATTTTGATAATATATTGATTTATTTTATTCTAACTTAACCTAATTCAAAATAGTAAAATAATCAAATCATTTCAAAATTTTAATATTAATGAATTATATATTTGGATAAAGATCATTTCAATGAAAATTGTAGAAACATTGAGATTATAAGTTAAATACAATTGTATGGTACATACTCGGTTACCCATCTATTTATGAATTGTCAATATATACTACAGTATGGTGGTTTGTTGGAATTTCTTTTCCATCTATCACGGTTTGGAATTGAATTTTTCCCAAGGAATGTGTGCAAAACTAGTTTAGTTCAAATAGAAGGATTTCCCCAAGGAGTGTGTGCAAAACTAAAAAACTAGTTTAATTCAAATGGAAGGCAGGGGAGCTAACTGGGAAGTCCATAAACCTTGTTATTTTTTAAAACAAGTTTATAGTTGTATTTATACTCTGGGAAACATGGAAGTCCATAAACCTTCTTATTTTTTAAAACAAGTTTATCTACTCTTTCAAATGTGCAAGTAAAGCTTTGGCTGGGTATGAGGAATTCACAGATATATTTAATAATCCATTGCAAAAAACTCCAAAAATGCCATCACAAGTTCTCTTTTCCGGGATTTGTTGCATGTTTTGACAGTGCATCACAGTCCTCGGGTACCTTGTGTGGAGCTGGAGCTGTCATCATTTTGGATCAATGTAGAAGCTATTATCTGTGGATGATTTGTGGAATTAGATCCAAGAGCAAGGCAGAATTGGTAGCTTTTTGGATGATGCATTATTTTACCAAACAACTAAAGATTTAACTTTTACATGTTACTGAGGATTCTGTGATTATCATTAACTGGGTCAGTAACAAGGGAGACATTCATACAATCGTACTATCCTCTTGGATGTCTCAGATTCATAGGCTACTCCTAGATTTGCAGGGGATCTGCTTTCATCATAATAATACACACAGATTTGATGTCCATGCAGAGTTTTTTGGGTCGAGAGGGTAATATCTTCTTTAACTCAGGGAAGATCAATTACTAAGGGATTCAGGATCTCTTCCAATCTTTCCGGTATAGCGGCATGTCGAGTGGATGTTGCTTTTTGTTGATCCTTTTTTTTTTATCTTGGCTTTAGCAAAGGTTTTCAGATATACTATTATCGCTATCTTTTTCTTTTTTATAATTTCCATATTGGCACACTTAGTGATTTCGGTTGGATAGTCGGTTTCAGATTTCCATGGGTAGAAGTAGCCCGGTGTATAGGTGTATCTTTGTAATTTGATGGAACATGTGATTGATGGTTAACACTATGGAATATCTTCATAAGACTAAGGAGGATGTAATTTTTTCATATTTTATATATTTTAATATTATAGAGTTTTTTAAGAGTGAAAAAGGTACATACATTGTAGCGTATATTAATCATGTGCTTCCTCTATATTCGCTAAGATACAGTTTGCGGCCCGCTGATTGATATCAAATCTACAATTGCTTCCTTGGTCGGAACAACCGAATCAATTTCGAAATGTCCCATCAACCATCGGGTTTCATGGAAAACAAAAGAAAAAACCAACCATTTGAGCACGAAACTAAGTTACAGAACATTTGGCCGGTCAACGAGATACGTCGCTGGAGACGTATCAGTTTATAATCCTCAAATATGACTTTTAAGCTTTAAATCGCGTTTGGTCCGTTAAAATACTGTTTTCACATACGACTCAACCATGCATATTAACGAAGCTTTGCCAAAATGATATGAATACAGTCAGTGGGATGTCTCTCCGCACAAAAGTCAGCGCCATGCCTGACTCGTGAAAATTGACTTTAATTTTGTTTGAGACTAAGTTCACCTGGTTAAAAACGGTATTTATACCTAAATTCCTTCATATCTTTCCAGAGTAGTCGCGGTGTATTTAATTATAAAGCTTCTTTAATTACATTATGGCTCAGAAATATTTTTCCCAGCCACCTGCGCCCTTGGCATGTCCTCCCACACTCGTAGTTTTCCAGAAAATGTATAACCGCAGTTTAGGTTTTCGTAAGAAACTGCTGTCCCAAAGAGTAGTTATAGCTGAGCGAAATCGATGCAAAGCCATACCACAATGGCCGGTTTTACAAAGTTGTAGGGCAGAGTTGTATCGGCCAGTTTCATATTCAGACCATATCACAGAATTAATGGAGGCAGATAATGCTGATCATGTAATTTTAGCGGAGAGGTGGAAAGATATACAAGGATCCCGCTACTGGAATGGACTGTTGGATCCAATGGATCCTCTTCTTTTGTCAGAGATTATCAGATATGGGGTATTTGTGCGCGCTAGTTATGAAGCTTTTGATTGGGAGCATCGGTCTAAGTATTACGGGACCTGCAAATATGGTCGGAAGAGTTTGCTTCGTAAGTTGGAGATGGACAATTGCGGTTATGAAGTTACAAAATATATTTACGCGGCAACACCGGACATTGACGTCCCCGATTTCTTGAAGAATGAGTTGGAAGGCCGAGATGGGTCTACCTGGATTGGTTACGTTGCAGTATCAGACGATGACAAAGAGATTAAGCGGCTTGGACGCAGAGATATTGTAGTGGCATTGAGAGGCACTGCCACACACATGGAATGGCTTGCGAATTTTATGCATACACTAACTCCTGCTCGTTTAAATCCATTGGATGCTCGTGAAGATGTGAAGGTGGAGATGGGTTTTTTGTCCCTCTACACTTCTCACAATTCTACGTGCAGGTTTAACAATGGAAGCGCAAGAGAGCAGCTTTTGTCCGAGATTTCGAAACTTATACAAAAATACAAGGGAGAGGAGCTTAGCATAACTATAGCTGGACACAGCATGGGCAGTGCAATGGCTATGCTCTGTGCTTACGACATCGCTGAGCTTGAACTAAACCGTCCCGATTATAATTCTTGTTCAAGAATACCAATCACTGTATATTCATTTGGAGGTCCCCGTGTAGGAAACGCAGCCTTCAAAGATCGGTGTGATGAACTGGGACTCAGAGTACTGCGAATTGTTAATGTTCATGACGTGGTGACGAAGATACCCGGTGTAATATTCAATGATAAGTTTACGCTCTTGAAAAAAGTGATCGACAGAATTCCATGGACTTATTCTCACGTAGGTGTTGAGCTAGCGCTCGATCACAAGCTGTGTAAGAAATTCTTCAAAGTAAAAATTCATCATCCGTCAGTCATTCACGACCTGGCGACATATTTGCAGCTTTTGTCATTCCTCAACGATCCATCCTGGACTCATGATCTCCATCGGCGTGGTCGGCATTGCCATGACTATCAATTGCATGATGAGGGTAACTCAGTTTCCCGCCCTTTGCTAATAAGGCACCTACGGTGTTTCCTTCATGAGAAGCATATATTATTCGACTCTTCAATCTTTCTTCAGCAGCTCTGTGAGACAAGCCGGAGAATCCAAGACAGTTGGAGAAAATGAGAAATATATCTACAGACTGTTTTAAACTGTGGCAATTGTCTTTTTAAACTGTGGCAATTGTCACTGCAGTGCAGCCGACGGACCTGAAGGAACTATTAATGAATAGTTTCGTTAGTCATAAGTAATTGTTTCAAAAGAAAAATCAATAGATTCGTTATTCATAAGTAATTGTATGAAAAGTAAAATTAATAGATTCGTTATCCACAAGTATGTGTGGCCTATGAGATTAAGAGTTACAAAACAGAAAATCATGTATTTAATTAAGAGTTATAAAAAACATTCGTAAGGTTATAACATTTTATACTTAAGAGTTATAGAAAACATATGGTAAAGTTATACAAATTATATTTAGAAAATTTACTGAATATATTGTAAAGTTTTGGTATACTTATGGTCATAATTATGAGTACCATTACAATTGAATAAGGTTTGTAGGGAATTAGCATAGGTGTGATGAGTATGAAATATAGAGAAATATATGCTACAAAGAGAGTAGAGATGGTCACTACAAAACCATAGAGAAAAGAGGAAGAGTAACTTCTCCAAATGAGTGATTTTCTTCAAATGTTGCGCTCTCCAAAAGCAAGATTTCGAATTCAACTCAGATATATTCCTCCTAAAGTGTGCCCTCCATCAAATATGGATGATATACAACCTGTAGAACAACCCCCAATAGATTTGGATGACCTTAGGTGCATCCTCCTTTAGCAGAAACCAATACAAACATTGTTGTCCTAAAACTCCACAACTTCACACTTCTACTGACTGTAACTTGAGCACACCATCAAGAATTCAACCCCACTACTGTAGATGAACATAAACACCTGAAATAAAGATCTGTAGAGAAATATGAAAGTGATTTCTCCTCTTAATCAATTCCCATGAAGCATAGTGAAGAGATCTGGATGATCTTCTCCTCTCTACTAGCTATGGTGGAATCTCCCACCTCCGAAACTAGTTCGAGATTACAAGGGGCACATCTCCCAAGGTAGCAAGGGGATCATCTCCCAAGCTATGAAAGCCATGAGATCTCTCGTATTCAAAATCAAGATATCGAAAAGCTCTCTCCTATTCAAAATAAAGTTGTCCAAAATCCCTTTCCCAAGAGGCTTGCATCAATTTTATAGACTCAATTGATCCCTTCCCCCCTCATTCTAGATATATCTAACAAAATATTAATAAAATAGTAATAATTTGTATTTTCATGAGAGAATGATACCTTGAACTCATTTAATTCCTCTCTAATATTAGTTGACCAAAAAATACCTTCATCTTCCTTAGCATTTCGAATTAGAGAGGCTTAGCTTGATTTTGGGGAAGTTACACTATCATGTGGGCCCACTCTCTCCTCTATCACCCTCCTTGGCTAAATTTAGGACCTGCAACATATCATAGGATGTCATAAGTTTTCACAAGCTGTCATAGGACCTGATTTTTGTCATAAGTTGTCATAATAATTGTTATAGATGCCATAGATTGTTATTTTTAGCCTAAGGAGTTACAAATCCTGAGATGTCTCTTCATGAAACTTATTGGGAGTTACAAATTTGAATTTTCTTCTATCATGAACCTTCTTGCACCTTGGAATTCGAATTTGGATGCGCTTAGCTTGATTTGGGGGATTTACAACTCATGTGGGCCCAATTTCCACCTCTATGCACCCTCATTGTGTCAGAGATATGGATCTAACTAAACTAGCTTACCTATCTATGCAAACATTAACATATCACAGTAATTAGGAACATAAAGAGAACAAGAGAAAAGAGTACACCAGATATGCATGGTTCACCCAATTGGGCTCGTCCACGGGAAGGTAGTCTTCTATAATCTCGAGAATATCTCCTCCAAGCTTACAGAGAGCAATGCCAATAACCCCAATACAATATAGCAATACTTGTGAAAGTATATGTTATGATCACCAAATGAGTGATGTGACTATCCCTTGACTCTACTATATACTAAGAGATGAGGAGGACTTACTCTCACATATTACATGTGGGATAATATAATTCTCCATAATAACATCTCTTTATATAATAATGAATATCAAGAGTATATTTTACCATAATGAATATGGGATGAATGTATTACTCTTTTACATAAGATTGTGGATATCTTCCGACATAATACAAAGACATTATTACCTTCCAAGGAATATAAAATATTCCAACACTCCCCCTTAATAATGGTCGGGATAAAATCCTACTAACTAAGGAAAGAAGGAGTCATTATTGCTCGCCCTTGATGAAAATTTCCAAAAAGAACCAAAGCTGCAAAGGAAGAACACTTCGGCTGATGGAATTTGATGAAGAACAACCGCATCTCACTGAATCATGAAAGTGCACTCGAACCAGGTTGAATGATGAAATAAACATGTGATGCAATCCAACAGCAAGGAGCCCAGATCACCACAAGAATCATCACAACCATAACTGATAGCTAAAGAACTATAATATAACATCCACACCAATGTACAGATACCTTCTAATGGTTTATACAACAGAACATGTGGCTAAGAACACCACAACATAGTACAAAGATATCCAAATGGCCAATATGCATGTCGATAGCAGACATTCTTCCAAGTAAGGTGCAATATAAATATCAGTAGAAGACTTCAAACATTAAAGAAACAAGACCCCAATGGTATATACATTGAAAATGATATCAAACAGATGAATATCATGACTTCAACAGTAGAAGATGGTGCTTCATTATTTCTGAAAACATAAACAGAGAACTTATCTACACAAAAACTTCCAAGATTAAAGCATACAAAGATCATAAAAAGCAATATTGCTCATATAGAAATGAAAATGCTTACACAACAAAGGTTAGCAATCATCATATAAAAGATGGCAACATGATATGATCAAATAAAAGATTAACTTGGAAATTAAGGAAAATGAAATTACTTTTACACATTAAGTGTCAGCCACAACATATAAATAGTGAGCACAAAAAATGACAAATTTTAGATTACTTTTATAAAATTGCTCAAGAAAAAAATAAACATGACATGATTATAAATCAACAAGATTAAGCATGAAAAAAAAAAAACTAAATTTAGTCATTAAACATTAGAAGAACTACTAGATGACAACAAAAGAGGCACTTAAAGCTTCTTGTGATTCATCAGAATCTTTCATTTCAGCTTTAGCAATTAAACGTTTCATTTTAAAGCAATTTTTTTCAAGATGATTAGTTTTACCACAATGCTTACAAGGATCTTACACTTTCGTCTTCTTACTATTTTCATGTTGTGCATTAGAAGCATTACCAAAATTATTAGTATGATTTGAAGTGTGTGAATTAGAACCTTTAACATTATTAAAACTTTTAGGATTATGTGTCATAAAAGCCATATTAGGTGACACTTGTCTTGAAACAATTAACCTTTCTTGCTCATTAATCAATCCTTTACAAAGATCATCAAAAGTAGGTTTTGTGGTATTTGAAGACAATTCAAGGGCTCTATTCCTAGTTTGAATGAACATATCAAAACAAGATGACAATTTTTGTTCTACAAGAATTATAAGAGCAGTGTTTTTTTTCTTGTAATCTTGACCACAATTATTTAATTTTTCATTTAAAGTTTTCACTTCAACAAGATAAAATTCTACTTTATCAAAGTTAATAGGATCTAGCTCATAAATCTTATTTTCAAGGTAATAAGAAGAAACATCATCAGATTTATGAAATAAGGAAGCAAGAATTTTCCATACCTCAACGGGGCTGTCTTCTGCCTCTATACTTACCTGAATACTATCTGCAACTGTTTGACCAATGAGCCCTCTTACTTGATCACATTTATCTTCCATATAGGCAAAGCTGAGCATCAACAGGTTTTGTGTGTTCACCATTAACAATCCCCCATAGATTCTTACTCTTGAGAACATCAATCATTTTTCTCTTCCATGCCAAGATAGTTAGGACGAACAAGTTCAGGAACAGAAGCTACTTCTGAAGTCATAATGATAGAAATTTTGACTAGAAACCCAAATGCTAGAAATGACAAGAGAAAGACAGTGAATACTAGAAAACTGAAAAAAACATTTACCGTACTAATCTAAATCTGTAAAAAAAACAATTAGAAAAAAAACAGTAGAGGAAAGAGAAAATTTTACTTACAACCCTTTGATTGAGTGCCCAGACTTGCCCAGAATTCTAGTATGTCCACACAAGTGGATCCAAAACAGCTTTTCAAGTTCCAAAAATAGGTTATAATAAAAAATCCGATAAAACTTGACCGAGTTATGAGGCTGAAACAGTGTCAAATCTATCGAAGATGGAAACTACACAAAGTCTACCAAACTTGGACAAAATTGTCGTTTTGACAACCAGAAGATAGATCTCCTTGAGGAGAATCGAAAATTCATATAGATATATAAAAACAACATCAAGAAACCCTTGAAAAAATTCTGCAAAAATATACACAACAAGGTTAGGGTTAGAATAAAAAACTACAGAAATATGCCCAAATCTGAAGAGAAGCCTAATGGCTACTAGATAGAAAGCAAACCTATAAGAAATAATCAATGCCCAAATGATAAAATATTGTTTGAAAGCAATAGAAGGTGCTAGATATCAAACAACAAGCTCTGATACTATGCCAGAGATATGGATCTAACTAAACTAGCTTACCTATCTATGCAAACAATAACATATCATAGTAAATAAGAACAAAAAGAGAACACAAGAAAGAGTAGTACACCAGATATATGTGGTTCACCCAATTGGGCTACGACCACGGGAAGGTAGTCTTCTATTATCTCCAAAATATCTCCTCCAAGATTATAGAGAGTAATGCCAATAACCCCAATACAATATAGAAATACTTGTGAAAGTATATATCATGATCACCTAATGAGTGATGGGACTATCCCTTGACTCTATTATATACTAAGAGATGAGGAGGAATTACTCTCACATATTACATGTGGTATAATATAATTCTCCATAATAACATCTCTTTATATAATAATGAATATCAAGAGTAATTTTACCATAATGAATATGGATAAATTTATTACTCTTTTACATAAGATTGTGGATATCTTCCGACATAATACAAAGACGTTATTACCTTCCAAGGAATATAAAATATTCCAACACATTGTACCATTTTGACTAATATTGCATTAATAATAAATAATGGACCTCATACATTACAAATTCATGACCCATTCCACCACCTCAATAATTTATCACGAACTTACTAAGTAACTTAGGCCATTGCATCCCCTAGTCCAATGGAGTGGTCGACAACAAAAATTTGGGGACATGACAACGCCACAGTAATATGCCCTCCAATCAAAGAGAAGTTCCATGTGTGATGATGGTGATGTGTCATTAATAAGATATGGCATATGATGTGTCCTTTAAGCAACAATAAGAAGATAAAATGCATATATAGGAATTTTGGTACTAGCACCTATAGGTGACGGTATTGATGAAACATGGGCACAGTAAATGGAAACAAAAATTTTAGCACTTTCCTCAATGATGATCAAGAGTTGGCTCAGCCTCAAGATCATTGTTTGGGTGACTAAAATGATATTTAGGAACTGCTCCCACAAATCACAAGTCAACTTTATAAATCAAAAGTATAATGTTCCTTGTTCTACATTGATTTCAAAATATACAGATAGAATTATTATGATGGGTCCATAAGTGCAATCAATACCCCATGAGATCATATAAATATATATTCAATGTGATATTGGGTGGTGGAGTTGAGAAGCGAGCTGATCCAGAAGGCAAGGAGGTTGAACATGAAGAGTGACAACGAAATTCTGGGGTAAAAGTATAGATCAGAGAAAGGATAAGGATGCAAGATTTGGAAGGTGTTAAGAGGATTATTACAAGTTCAAGGATATTTTTTCACTTATTTAGGGATGATTTGGATTAGCTTTTTAAACATATTTAAAGTTTAAGTGATAACAATTCTAGGGATAGAAACAAACAAGTGTTACATATGAAAATGAGGGTTATAGGAACTGATCAGGGTTACATAAATTGAAGTACGCGACATAAACTAAAAGGTGTTACAGGTCAAACTGAAAAATGTTATAGAGAAGATGATTTTTTTGAGAAAGATTATATCCTGGGTACAAGGTTATGGGTGAGTTGAATGTGCAACAACTCTGTGAATTTTGTGTGACTGACTTTAAGGGATAATGAGCGAAGGGAAGATTTGAAGAATTACTTAAGGAAGGATCTTGAAGTTTGTTTTAAGAAGATAAAAAGCGTTGTATAGTAATGAAATGTGAACTAAAATAGTTATGTTTTGAAGTTTGTATGAAATTATTTTAGCGTGGTGGGGTCGTGCAGGGGAGAGGATTGGTGTCCTCATCCAAACAGGTTAGTTTCTGTAGATTGTAAGTTGGTTCTTACATATGATTGTTTTCCTCATCCAACAAGTTGGTGCTTGGAGATTGTAATTTGGTGCTTATAGAAGATCGATGTCCTCACAAGTTGGTTCCTATAGATTGCTTCTTGCTACTTGACAAGGGATTGGTGTCCTCTCAAAGCTGTAATAAAATTTTGTTTGTCTTAGTAAACATTCACAAGTGGTTTTCTCCAATTGAGTTTCCACTTTAAATTTCATGGATTGTCTTTCGATGTTGATTACTGTTTATACAACTAATAATATCATATGGTGGATATGATTACTTACATGGTGACAATTTAGGGTTGTAAAAGTAAAAGTGCTCTAAATATCGTCAATACTAATTCAACCCCTTCTCAATATTGATGTATATTTCAACAATTGGTATCAGAGCAAGTGCCTTCAGGAACAATTTGACAACTTGAAGGTAGGTCCCTACAGAAATCATGCATAGACAGAAGGTCTCTCAACAAATAGGGAACCGTGTTTTGATAGATCCAATTATGATTTATGGAGCATAAGAAAGGAATTTTTTATGCTATCACTTGGACCTTAAAATTGGCATCCAGTTGAGAATGGTTATAAGTTCCAAATACTCCACCACAAATCTAGTTGAGCAAAAGCTTAATGATTAATGCAATACAAAATCCAGGATGAAATTCTGTGTGGTCTAGCAGATTTAGAATTTACAAAATTCATGCAATTTAAAAACACAAAGAGATGTGGGACAAACTTCATGATATTTATGAAGGGGATGACATAGTAAAGAAAGAAAACTATGCCATGTTCCTATTTTTTCAACACCATAAAGCAAATCAAACCCCATGGATCTAGTGACATATTGAATTAATTAATTAATGAGGGGATAAGTTGAGGCATTTAATTAATAAGAGGTTGAATTAATTTGTATCAAAATTTTACTATGCACTTGCAATATTTATTTTTCATGCATTTAATATTTTTATGTGGAATAAATGAGGATACTTCTCTGCTAGGATGCATGAGATGATAAGGTTGACTTGGATTTACGTTGAGGAAGAAGCAAAGAGAAAGATTCCAAAGCTAGGAAAATTAGAGAAAAGAAAATAAAGTGGAGCACATCAGAACAAGCAACTAAAGCAAAAAACAGGCAAAATCAGAAAAGCAGGGAAAGTTCAGAAAAGAAGGAATGTTCAGAAAGCACGAAAGTCCAGAAAAATCCAAAAAAAAAGCATAAAAAGAAAAGGAATAAAGTGGAAAAGCAAGGAAAATCAAACAAAAGTAGAAAAGAAGGAAATCAAGGCAAAAAAGAAAAGAAGGAAAGCTAGTTTTCTCCATCCACTCAAGGAGGGCACATTAGCTTGGATTACTTGTTCATCAAGTCACCTAATATCCATAAATAACCCAGTGCACACCACATTAATTCTTCTTGACAATTTGTGAATTGGTATGAGAGAAAATTTTCCTCAGAGACTTGGGAGATGTGCCCCTGGTCAAGTTTGGGAGATGTGCCCCAGCTTTATGTGAGAGGATGATAGCATTCATCCATTTTCACTGAGTATATTTGAGGTCTATAGCTGATAAAGTTGAATTTGAAGTTTAGAAGAATTCTCATTCGTTCTATGGTTCAAATCTCATGCTTCTTTGGATTTCCAGAGCTATATTGTTGTGTAGGAGATGAGGAATGTTTATTCAATTATGTGAGAGGCTAATGGATATGATATGATTTAATAAAAATAAATATAAATCTATGATTTCGTTCAACAGTTTCAGTTTGCATAAGTCTAGTATTTTCTCCATTTCCTACACCTCTCTAGATTTCCAACATTTTGACTAGTTTTCATACGAACAAGTTTAATGATGAAGTATAGATCCAAATGAGTTGATTTATGTTCTAGAAGTTAAATAATATGTTATATTAACCCATCCATGCTTATAACAAAATTAGTGAGCCTATGATTACTGTTTGGGAACCCTGAATTCTCATTGGCTATGCAATCCTGGAAGTCAATTTTAGGTGTATTTGTGTGACACTTGCTCAGAAATATTTGTAACTTTATGGAATGTTATTTTAATATTTATTTATTTTATTCACTGATAAATAACCTCTCTTAGTCAAAAATACCCATCCCCAACCTCCAGTCCAAGTTTGCACCTATACTAGTTTTCATATGCTGAGGGGCCAGGAGCTTTGGAGAAAATTGAAGCCTTGTTTTCTCTTGAAACATGAATGGTATCA
Organism: Larix kaempferi; assembly: GCA_027924585.1. Classification (NCBI taxonomy): domain Eukaryota; kingdom Viridiplantae; phylum Streptophyta; class Pinopsida; order Pinales; family Pinaceae; genus Larix; species Larix kaempferi. The sequence continues at coordinate 4,672 of BSBM01001098.1, read as the reverse complement.
GTAATTAGGAAGAGGTATCATAAAATATCAGATCCTTCATAGCATTTGATCTTTCCCATCCCCATTAATCTAGCTTCTCTATTCATTGTTTTAATAAATTTGAGAAGAAGAGTTTTTGTATCATTGATATAAGTAGGTACATTACAGTGGTATCATAGATCTTTCCTTGTTTCATCCTGTGTAAACTAAATCTCAAATGAAGAAATATCTCAGAACTATCTTCAAGTTGCAGCTATGAAACTAGTTATTGGCATGGAAGATGAGGCTTTGAGTTATACGAGGAAGAAGAAATCATTTACATTGCTGGAGGAATACCAAGAGATGATGATGGTTATATTTGTGACCAAATGTACCTATATAAATAGGATGAACCACCGATGGCTAATCCTAAGAAGGAGTTAGCAAGGAGTATATCAGCATGTACAAATTTGTCCTTCCACTACCAAGATTATCTGGCTTTAAGAGAAGAGATTCGAAAGAGCCTTCTTTCAAAGATTATTTTTATTACAGATTTGGATTTGAGATCCAGGGTAAACCTTTGAAATTAATAGAGAACCTCAACCACTAGATGAAACATTTGTTCTACCTCTGTGAAAAGAAGAAGAAAGAGGAATCGAAGTTGAAGCCTCATTGGATCCATTGTTTCTAGCATGGAGGGAATTTCCTGATTCTTTTCAAACAAATTCTCCAATAATACTGGTTCTAATTTTACCAAGGAGAAAGATGCATCAACATCTTGAAGGATCAAAAGATAGTAACAATAGCCCATCAAAGGAAAGGAGCAACAATATTCCAAGAGACTTGAGCCATGTGTTTCCTCAATAAATGCATTTAGAAAGAACAAGAGGAGTTCAAGCTAAGGAATGAAGGTAAATCTGATATTGGTAGCATCAATTATTTTTTGCAACAATCTGAATAATGTCCCACTAAGTTAATCACAAAAGAGAAATGATCAACCTTCAAGCATTCTTAGAACATCCTTATGGAGAAAATACAACCACCACACTCTAGTTGAGAGTGACTTGGATATTTGGAGGAGGATCATGCTTCACCACTCCACATCATGAAGAGATAAAGATGTCACAAAGGTATGACACCATTCTGATTTTTGCATTCACCAAGTTCATTTGTTTCATTCTGATACGGCAGCCATTTCTGGTGATAAGTTTGGCAGAGAATATCCTTCTAGTACTGAGATCCAAATTTTTGAGAAGGATGAATTTTTAAAAGAGAGTTTGCATGATTCTCAGAGAGACACGAACACACATGTGATCAAATGTGTGTGTCTCATATTACACTTGACATTATGGAGTAGCAACATTTCCAAGGAAAACATAAGGAGTCCTCAGATTTACAAGTGCTTCAAGGAAGCATTGACTTACAGGATGATTGCCAGGACTTGCTTCAGTCTGGAGAGATTATGAGCCTTTCCATGTAAGAAGGATTATCGTTGTTGAATATGGCTTATTACATTCCATTGGTATCAGCAAGCAAAGAATCCTATTCATCATTGAATTGGATGGATAACTACATCACCGAAATGGAGACTCAAGATTGTGCAAGACTAGCTCATGGGTAAGAGTTATTTTTGCATTAGTGATGGATCTATTGTTGCATCCATATCTGTTATGATCAATGAATAGCATGCAAGGAATATATGGATGCAATCTGATGCTTACCATACATCTCCATTCATACCTGGGAGGAAAATTATATAGCAGATGAAGAGTTATCCCATGGCATGATATCCATAGTAAAGCATGGTGAAATTGTGGGGGCTACTAAGGGAATTGCCACATTCAAGGAAAAAGTATGGATTACCTTACATCATATTGAGTTCATATGGAATTCACCACAACAACATGATAAGATTCTTGAATACCACCCACCGAGTAGACCAGCTGACAGGGTGAAGAAGCATGAGGCTGAATTGATGATGGATGTGCCATCCATCAATACCTTTCATTGCAAGTACTTAAAAAGGTTAAGGAAGGACATGAAAGGGACCTCAAGGGTTTCTTTGACTAGATAAACCAGTCCTCTTGCATTTCTTATGGGCTTAGTGAAGATGAGGTTTCAGAATAGAGTACATGTGCACAAGGAACAAAGTCCTTAACAAGGAGAGAATTTTGAAAGAAAAGACTACAAACCAAGGTAAATTTACACATATGCTTTGATCCACATCGCAGTTGGAATTATTGTTGGATGCTAACTTCGACACATCCTCGACAAGTCATCGACATCAACACAACTTCGACAAGTTCTGGCTTCAACATGTTCTGCGACCTCACAGATTCACGACATCGACATGCACCATCGATATGTGACATGTGACTATCGAACTATGACAGACTATCTCTCTGTCTTCTAGTCGACTGTAATGGTTGAATGGTGAACCGTTCAAAATTCTCTTGTAACTGAAGCTAATGGGAAACCACCCAAGCATATCAACACTCTATATAAGCATGTAAACTATTGTAATATATAGTAAGCATAGAATTACGTCATGAATTACACCCAAGCATATCAACACTCTCTATATAAGCATGTAAACTATTGTAATATATAGTAAGCATAGAATTACGTCATGAACTTACATCCAGTAATAGAAATCAGTCTGCATTCCTGCACATTTTCCATGTATATTTATGTTCTATCTGTGTAGTGTATTCTTGTTTGCGCATTCTATTTCTTAAGCTTTCTACATAACAGAGCCAACTCATTCAGTCAAACTGTTGTCCCCCTTGTGCTTCCTAGCCATGTGCGGATCAGTGGTATCAGATCACTCATCTTTGTTCATGCTTACGTTTTCGTAGACACTTCCAACAAAGTTACCAACTTATTCTTGTTCAAACATGCTCGCAATCTCAGCAATTGATCCAGGTGGATATCGGTGGTGGCCCACCTCTTCCAACTGGCTCAAAATAGTCTTCTAGCAATTTTGGTAAATTACTATTTTTAGCAGTTTTTCGGGTCCTGATCTTCCAGAGCCATTTTGAGGCTCTAAACGACATTTTTTGGCGATTCGGGGAAAATAATGGTTTCGCAATGACATGCATTTGGGCCTAGATTAAAGTTGTAAATCTCGGATAGACCTTTCCAACGGGCTACCAAGCGCCCCAAATCGAGATCGTGTGCAAAAGTTATGACCCCGGGAAGTTGACTGTTCAACTAACCACCTTGGGGCCGCAAACTTTATGACGGTTCATCTTCTAGGGTTAGGTTTTTGGATGTTTGGGATTCTTTTTCTCATGCTTATGATAAATAGGCCATTTCGGCCTCTCTTTGGATTCATCTTGGCACGAATGAGCATAGCGGCCACATCTCTTCTCAGAGATAGCTACCACCATTACAGCTATTGTATTTTACAGTCTGTTCTATTTATGCTATTTAATAGAATATGTGTTTACTGTATCATTGTGTTCTTGCAATATATCTCTGTATATGATTCTGTATATGCTATCTTTTGTTTCATTCCCACATAAATCCGGATCAGTGGTATCAGAGCGGTCTGCTTTTTGATTATTTCTTGGTGCATGTCCCCTACGAGGTCAGGATATAGAGAGTTGGGTCTCAAACTAGTTTCACTTGGGGAGACCACTCTCGCCGCCCCAAATGGCCTCCCATGGTGGAAGAAAAGAGAGACGACGGAGCTGTAGATCCTATCAAGTTGTTGCTCGAGGAAGCCCTCGCGCGACAGAGGAACGAGATGATGGATAATTTCATCGAGATCCTTCGACGCATGCCAACAGTGGCAAATGCACCCTCAACGAGCAGCCATTTTGGAGATACGACTCCCTTCAAGGTACAAGTTAGTTTTGATATTCCTTTATTTGAAGGCCATATCGATGCCGATGCCCTAGATAAATGGTTGAATCTACTAGAAGGGTATTTCTCTTTCCACCAATTTTTCGACAGGGAAAACATCATCTTTGTGCTCCTTAAGGCCATCCACCATGTCAAAAATTGGTGGGAAACTTATTGTGAGCAAAACTCATCAGATGAGTTAGGATTGTTTGAATATTCCAATCCCACTTGGGCCTCTTTTATAGATGTCGTCAAGGCACAATATTACCCTATTGGAAACTATGATGACCAGTACACAAAATGGACCATTCTGCACCAAGAGAGGGACCAAATGGTGTCGGAGTACACCAACAACTTCCATACCTCGCGCACAAAGCTGGGTATCAAGAACTCCAAGCAGCACCTAGTACTGAAATATCGAGTGGCCTACACAGGTACATACGAACAAAGATGGATTTCCTGGAAATCTCTTCACTCGGATCCACCTATCGATATGCTGTCAAAATCGAGCAGAAATTTCAGCAAAAGAACAAGCGTGACTTCGGACCTGCGCAGAAGCAGGGCAAGGGAAACTTTGGCTCGCAGAACACGGGGCAGGGAAAGGACAACTAGTCCCAACCACAAGCGAAGAAGGGTAAAGAAAAGACAAAGAAGGACACCAAGAAGTGGTGCGAGTTCCACAAAATCCCCAGGCACAACACTGATGAATGTCACTCAAAACAGTCATTGGTGGCTGACATCAAAGCTTCAGAATCAGATCCCAGTTTCGATTCTGACTCAGAACCTAATTTCACAACCGCGCGAAAAGGGAAGCAAAATATTGATCCAGAACCCAGTGCCGTTGTCGCCACCACACAGATTCAAC